>UZAN01039953.1:79152-89192 GCA_900618425.1 Echinostoma caproni
CAACTCGATAGCTGTTAACCTTCTAGCAAGAAGCACAAACTTTTCCCATTAGATTCAACGAGTTAAATGTTTCACAACGTTTGATTTGTTTTCCAGAACTCCGAAACAGCCTGACAAACTTCATTCCAAAAAGCTCAAAAACATTTACACCATTATTCACCTACTGCTGAGAATTCTCATTTCAGCGTTGTCATTTACGTCAGTCCCACCAAGTAAGACTTGCGTTCCACAGAAGTAGTGAGGAAAACTCCTTCCCTCAGGTCTTATCTGGGTTAAAAGATTTTGGTTATTTTATTGCCACGTATATATCCTTCAGTTAGAACCCTTCGTGCAACTAAGATCTCTACGCTCCAAGTTTTTTATTTCCTTTTTATTGATCGTGTAATTTTACAAGCACTATGAAGGAAGGGGCGACTGAACAAAGAAAGGGCTGTCGCATGACTTAAAGAGAAGAGGACAGTTAGGCAGCCGCTATGGGATTTTGACACAACCTATGGAGTGATGGGACAGAGTCTAAAACAGTTTGAGTTCTGTTGCTCTGATGTTTCCGCACACATCCAAAAACAAGCGAAACTCATACGCCGAGACTAGTGTCATCGAAATTTTAACATCAAGTGTGTGATCTAATGAAGCGATCATGGTCATAGGAGTCAGTTATGTACCTCGCGGATAAATATTCCGGCACCCTACCTGAATATTTACACTTTGAGGCCACACAAGGACATGGTAACAGACTTAATAAAGGAAAGTATATATTCAGTGCTCATTCTGTTGTTTGCTATACTTTAGTTTGTTAAGATTTTATTTCTGATGCACAAAACACCGTGTACCGAAAACACTAACTACGTTAAGAATGCATCAGCATTTTAGGGTTTAGTGTTATTTTACAGTTCCTTAATTATTTTTTTGCAGTAAATCTACTATTTAGCCAATAATAAAAAACAGTCGAACATAGGTTGCTTCCAGGATGTCGCATTGTTTTTACCATATTCTCAATCGATTTACACTTACTAACTGCCAGAAATTCATGACGGGTATTTGAAGCTCATCTTGATTTAACCCTAAAAATGAATATCTTCCAAATCGAATTGCATGCAACCTGACAGAAAAAACTGATTTTTCGTAAGACACCATGTGTGATGGAATGATTGCATGATCCAAGTTTCTATCCTGTCAATTGGTGGAAAGTACACACCGTGAAAAAAATACCAAAGGTTTCAATCATTTCAGCACGTTCTTCTGTGTTGAAAATATAACCAGTGGCCCGGCGGTGTAACATTTCACCACGCGCTAATGACCCAAACACTGAAGGCTGGAAAATTATGTGCTTCAGACACCGAACCACTGCTTTCGGGGTCGGATTGGTCGATTGTAGTCACGCAACAGAAACCGGACTTCGTGGTCATCTGTTGTTTATCTGGTGGCGAAACAACCTCTAACATCTATTAGGCGAACAATGAATCTTACGCAATTGTGAACTTATGAAACTGCTTAAGTGAGGTTGGGGTGAAGCTAGTAATTTACGCTCTGCGAACATGAAATACGCTCAATTCTGATAAAAACGGTAATTTCAAGTGTTCGATTTCCTTCATCTGCGTTCCAATACTATGCACACGAGTTCATCTACTCCAGTCCACAGGAGTGGTCAGGAAACCTTATTTGACGAATGATCAATCTCTTGTAGAATAACTGCATTCATGTATCTCCGTTTTGTTTCTATCAACTTTAAACGAGTTACAGAGCATTCCTGATGAAGGGTCATTCACCGAACTATAAATGAATACATCAAAGTTTTGTTCTTGTAGCATGAAATCTATTTCCAACTGTATCAGCATTATTCTTCATCGGTAGCAGCGGACAAAAAGACAACTTACAATAACAAGCAGAGAAACGTGAAAACCTACGGATTTTCGTTTGACGTACTGAGTGACGATAACCAGACAGGGATTGAGTGTATCATTAAAGCGTCCCTGATCCTGAAGTTCAACCATTAGACGGCCTACCCCAACCTGATGCAACTTCCATTCACGTAAAGATCTTTCGCAATAGGTTCGTGGAATTGTGAACGAATTACAAAACGCTAGTAATTGCTCATGCTACATGCACGCAAGGAATAAATGATAAACAAAGTGTTAGAAAACTTTATGTTTGGGATTATTCAGTTCAGATTGCTGGTTTGAAATCAATGTTTAGATAGAAACAGTGGGATCAAATATCCTCGAAGAAACCTATTTTATCTGCAAAAGTGTGTTGTAGGATAAAAATACTGGTCTTCAATGAAGACTCCTCGTTCCAACGTACGATAATCGTTGCATGATATTTACGCTCTATGAAACAATCTAAAATTTAATATAAAACTTAACTAACCTGTCGCGTAACTACGTAGTACGCGTACATCGCCATACTGGTTCCGTAACCGACAAAGTAAGTCACCGGTTCCATGATATCCCAGGAGTATTCCCACCACGTGAGGCGTGCCAAAAGCCCGAATTGCAAGCCCATTGCACCAAGACCTAACCAAGTGAGGCGCCGTGTCCGTTTGGCTGCATCCAGAGCCAAAGCATTCTTCTTCTGAAAATTGAAGTAAACGTGATAGTAGCTTTAGTGGATTCTGATATTTAACTCAATTGTAGGAAAATTTTACTTGAAACACAACAGCTATATTAGCAATCCTCCATTTAATCACTCCTAATAAAAAAATAAATGGAGAACAAAGAGACCAGCAGTGATCCTAGAGTGATTCGGGTTAGTAAATAATACTGCGTTGCCTCGGCAACCTCAAATAGTGGACATATTTTTCGTGATTTGCATAGTCTCGTGAAATATTATTCGCTCAATGACTGGCGGCCGTCACATTTAAATTCAGCTTTGAATGCTACATACATTGAATTGAACTATAGGATAGTTCATGGGTGAATTCTTGTAATTCTATATCTAAGTTTCATTATGGGCATTACTTACAAGCAGATGCCTTTCCTGCCCATAGGGTGGTTACACGAATTGAATCCATGAATAAAATTCCAATTGCTGTATTCGGTTGCATTGTGTGCTCAAGGATGTTGCAGTGTAATGTGTTAATGATTCTTCAAGTTTTACCTTGGAAGAATCAACCGTCGTGGCACAAACGACATGAGATGGTAAGGGATTCCAGACAGTGCATACTCTGATGGTGAACGAATGACGTCGACAGTCCAGTCGAGATTTCTGGAGTAGTAACTTGAATGGATGTCCCCGTAGATGATTCAAACGTCAAAAGTGTGGGACAAGGGTGGTTTGGATTGTGTAATATTTGGCACACTAAAATCAAGTTTCCTCCAATCCGACGATAGTGAGCATAGTATAGACCTAATGACCGCTGTCTCCCCATGTGTGATTCATAATAGAATCCTTTGACTATCCTCGTGGCGAGCCTTTGTGGACGCTCTTATGAACACGTTGTAACCATGGATTCCCAGTTTTGATGGCATACTCAATATGTGGCCGGATGAATGCTGACAAAAGACGTGAGAATAACGATGGTTCAAAACAACCGAAAACACGTTTAAGTAGACCGACATGTTTGAGTGCGGTTGATGATGCCCCGGCGCAGTTACCAGAACAGCTCAGGTATTCGTGGACTATAACACCCAATTACTTCTCTGTTGATGCATGAGGCAGTAGTTCGTTTCCGAGGAAATAAATAAACCGCTCATGGTGGCGTAGCGAAATCGCCTTGCATTCGGAGACGTTAAATTAAATGTCGTTCTCAATAGACCATTTGTGAGCTGCATTTAGTGTTTCTTGGAGTTCCAGCGAACCCTCAAATTCTGTCACTGTCTTCCAGATTTTGACGTCGTCTGCAAACAATAATGTTTTTGGTCCTAAGATATTCGGTTGGTCGTTTATGAACAAGAGAAAAAGTCTTGGACCAAGCACAGAACCCTGAGGGACTCCGCGAGATACGGCGATACTTCGGCTGGCTCCTGGAAAGGGTAAGCCGGATCCAAACATGATCGTGATGATGATCATGAAGTTCCTTGGGAGTTTGGTACAAGAGACTTCCCCAGCGTCATTCGGCGTTTCTTTATTTAGAGGGTGCATCTCTATTCATTGCACAACTAACTACAAACTGCAAGGCAGCAGGAAGTAATCCCTCGCCTCGGAAGTGAGGGGGTCAATGACTTTAGTTTTGAAAGGCCAGTCACATCGACCTTTGTCAAGACACCGCCACGGAGCTTATGCTTTTAAACAGGAGCCATGTGACCTGAAACCCACCACACCCTGATAGAACCATCGCTGTTTGTTCGTGACTGCTTATTTGTTGCGGCATGCCACAACTTATTCCCAACTAACCTTCTTCGGTGAAGGTATCCTCCTAAAAACAACTCGAGGACACACCCGGTAGCATTCAGCTCTGCTTTACCCGAGGGTATCCAGGAGCAGATTGGTAGTACATGATCTCTTTTGACGGAATCCATGTTGAGCTGGAGAAAGAAGGTCGTATTTCTCTAATTGTTCCACCAAGAAATCCGCTACGATGGATTCCATGACTTTGGATAGAATGGACGGGAGTGTCACCGGGCGGTAATTGGCACGATCACTACAACATCCGCCTTTGTAAATAGGAGAAATTGTGCCTTGTTTCTATGACTGTGGTGGCACGGTTGCGTCAAACATCCTTTGGAAAAGAAAAGCTAGGGGCTAAGATATGTGATCCGCTAACGAAATAAGCGGTTGGGAATGTAGATTGCCTGCATCTGGAGCCGAATACTTACGTAGACCCAGAAGCTTTGATTTTACTCTGTCGGCATTAAACGTGTAGGTAGTCAGTGGTGGATTTGGAAGAAAGAGTATGGTATGCAATGCCGATGAGCTTCAGCAATGATGAAAAACATGTCCAGTGTTAATTCCAGGCTTTCACACGAAATAGCCATCACGTATAAAATGAATTTATTAGTTGCTAAACAAATGCTCTTCTAAAGAGTGAAACTTATACCAAGAAAAGAGAAAACCATGCAAAATACCATGTGGCTGTGAAATCGAAAAACAATATTAGGAAAGCTAGCGTCTGTCTAGTAGGGTATATCCTTTGTATAGGGAAAAACCGAACAATCACCTAATGGTCAACCTGTTCCTGGTCATTGACACGATAACGACCGCATGAAATTCCCAGTTAAATGTTTTGCATCTATTTTGTGAGAGTTGTTTTCCACTCTAGCTTACAGAGAGTTCGAAACAACTTATGAACAGACACCAAGGGCTGAAAGGTCATACAGAACCGCAGGTTCTGTTAACTACAACAGAACTCCGTTGAGTGGTGTGTTGTAGCTTCATTACACTCACCTCATCTCAAATCGATGTACTTCAGGCCAAATGTAAAAAACACGGAGTAATTTAGCACAGTGTTCCCCATTTTTCGCGAGAAACAGTGATATACATACGGCTTTCCAGAATACAAAAGTCGTACCTCTTCAAATGGCTCCAGCTGGACGTGAACATCTTCGATTCGCTGTTGCAGTTCCTTTTCTCGCTGCAACTGAAATTCATCCACTTGCATGGTCTGAGCCAATTTCGTAACTAATACTCGAGCATCCCCCAGTCCGAGCGGTGTGGCCGGAGAAAGTTGTTTGGCTGTCAGGAGTAAATGGAAATGAGATAAAGAATGGAGAATTGAGGCAGATGGTATTGACCGAATAGGATATAGATGACCGCGTGTCAACTGAAGACAAAACGTCAAACGAAAGAAGCTACGTACAACAAATGCCAATAGTGTGTATATGTTGTAAGTTAAAATACAATCTGTAACTTTGTACGTCACCTATCATCGATCGACTAACCGGATGTCGGTTTTTGTAACTGATCCGTTACCGATCAACTCACACAAATACTTTCACAGTAGAAAACACGGGGCAAATAACATTTGTGTAATTGGTGTTACCCTAACCCAGCCCTTCTAGATTACAATGCGATAGATTGGATTGAATACAAGTACTATTTTCGAGGAAGAAATTGTTGGTGTTTACGAATAGATAGATGTTCTAGTTCGCCAGCAGTTTTGTGCTCGCCCTTCGTCAAAATGTTTGCAAATTTACTTGAAAGCATTTCCGGTTCATATACCTGAAAGGTGTAATTGATTTTCGTTTTAAAGATAAGTGAGCACGAAGCCGATATGCTATGTATTTGCTTCTGAGAGTTTTCTATAGCTTGTTAGCCTCTTCCTCCGTATGGTCTATTCTATCAGATTGGATAGCTATAAGTTTTGGCTGCACCCTATTCATAACAACCATTATCTACGGTAGAGAGTTTTCACCAGATTTTCTCTGCTTGCGTCGACCCTGAGAATTAATTGAATTCCTAATATCCCTTTTTTGGTGATGGGGCAGTTTCAGTTTTCCACTTTGAATTTGCACTCCTGAATCTTTTTCATTTGCTCGAGTTCATGGGTTACTAATGCTCATAATATAATATGGCCCAGTGACAGCTAGGTCGACGGAACCAGTTCGTTCACTTCTTTGGGTCAACCGCCAATGGCCGACAAGGGATCTGGCACACGAATATTGTCCTAAACAAGAGGTGTATCAAAGAAGTACAATCAGTTTGGAATTCTTCACTCCGTTGCGCTTGTCGAGAACTTCCGAAGAGGACGCAAACACTATCGGAATTTTCATCACACTGAGTACCCTTGTTTTTATCGGTTCTGGTTTCTTTTCTTCATTTTAACTGAGGTGAATGAACATGGCAGATCGCAGCCGATAACAGTCCAGTACAGGAAAAACATTTATTTGAAACCAGGACTAAACAAATTATTGCATTTGACTGCAAACAATACACATATCTGGGGAGATGTTGAGGCAAAGCACCGGGAACTGCCATAAGACTAGAACATGTCGAGTATTCCCCGGGTCACGCTGCAGTTAGTTACAAAGTTGTAACAAAAAGTTGGTCTCATTAAGCTGTCTTAGCATAGAACCACAAACCATCTCTTTTTCTAACCGTAAGCCTTATGCACTTGTAAGTACTCATCCAGTTGAGACATCATTGTGTAGGAATGCAATCGGCATGTGACAGACACTTACAATGAGATCCAAAGTAGTACAATTGAATGGAACAGCTGGAGTGAAGAATATCAAGCTGACACAGGTAAGCAACAAGTAACTGGATTATTGCGTGAATGGAACTGATGTTACTCAAGTTATGTCTGTCAATGGTGCAATAGCATTCATTCACTCGAATAAACGACAAGCACCACTACTCTGAGGATTGATTGTCAGTTTCTATTGCAGATAACCACATCACTGAATGGAGCCGTACCAACACATGAAGTGGATGCCCAGTGAAGGAATGCTTTTAACTAGCTCATCATCAAACCACAATTTCAAGACAACTGCTCTTCTGCTTTTTATGGTGTGCAAAGACAGAATTGACTAAAAGCGGCGCTGAAGGAGTTTGGATGTACAACATTGTGAGAGATTAAGTTACTGCCAACTTTACTAAACAAAATCCGTGACTTTTAAAGCAAAATGCATAAAATGGAAGTTGTTTCTGGCCAAGCATATTCGCATCGAGCACTCACTTCCTGTGACATGACTGAGTGGTGGGTTCCATTCTATCATGCTGCCGAAAGTCAGCGTTAGTTCTGCGCACAGCTGAACTATCTTTTTTATTAAGCTGCTTTGATTAATCGCAGTGAATTCTCCGGTTCGAACGCCGTAGATGGCTCAGCCTTCAGGTTTCACTTCCTCTATCCGACTCATAACAAATGCCACGTTCACCTTGGATCTGTGTTTCTAACCCCTATTGTAGAACAACTTATCCGTCCATTTCCGGAATCAGATTGCCGATCGGCCACGTTAGCACATGTGGGTAATTCTGTTGTATTTGATTTGGTGGACGTTCTTCGTAAAACCACAAAGCTAGTAAAAAGTGTGTGCCAGTTACAGTAGGCCACAAATGCTTCTCATTCCGTATAAGCTCTTTTGAACGCCCGTGAACGCTCTCGCTCTCTGTGCAGTTTCCGTGAGCACAGGGATAGCGAATTGGGACTGACAGAACATCTGTGAATCTATCGCGCACTTCACATCCGTCCGCCTTACTCGATTGGAGAGAGACAATGTATTCGATGTGTATTGATTATGCCAATTGAGACGGATTTTACCAAAACAGACGGTGTTGATGTAGACCATAGTAGGAAGTGGGCTGGAATTCTCACGATAGGAGAACAACAAATGTGATAGAGAGCGAACGAGTGTTTTTGGAGATTGTAAATCATGTTTGTACCATGTTCAGATAATGAACAATAATGTTTACCCTATACTGGTGAATGTGTGCACAAAATGTACGGGGTTTTATTGCACCTGTTATCTGGTGAGTAAATAGTAAGATTTTCAGATTATCTTTAGCAGAACGTTTGGATACTTGGAATGACTTGCTAGGTTCGCATTTTCATCCATTTTTTGGTATTCGAGGAGAGTTACAAATAGCTTTGAACAAAGATAACTGAATTGCAAATTATCTGGTTATCGACATGAGGAGGATCACTATATAAACCGAGCAAACCAAAACTAAAGTTTCACTGATAAGTGGGTTTTCAATCAAAAACAAATTATACCACGAAGTTAACTTGGATTTGCGAGTGTAAAAATCCAAGAGAACATTTCTTTCATCATCCGCATCTGCCTAACTAAGAACAGTTTTGTGTATTATTGTGCAACTGAAGATCGTGCTTTGTGAAAACAGTTTTTTATCCACCAAAAAAAAAGCAATCTGTTTTAGGATTAAACGGAACTAACCCTAAGTTTTGGTTCTAAAAGAGGTAAAGTCAAAAGCGCTTTTGAAACGTATACGACGGTGATAAAAGCTTAGTAAATCTATCAATAATGCATTTGCACACTAAAATGATCAAATTTTACAAATCACAGCCGATTGCCAATCACATTTGCATTACGTGTAGGGTATGTGTCTGTGTGCAGGCAAATAATATAAAAATAACCAATGCACACGAGGTAGCACACCTTATCGATTCGATTCCATGCCTGTGGTGTCATACGTGTCAGCCAACTGGAACAACTCTCAAGTGGGAAAGCACGGCCTAAAACAAATAAAATTTGCCCCATAATTGTCGGACTAGACGTTGCCAATGAAATGAAGGAATCGATGAGGCAATAAATTTCCGGACTGACAAAGATGACTCCCAATTATTCCGGTCGTTTGGTATACCTAGCGAGAATAAATACCTGTGGAATGGACCCCATGTTTCAATCTGCTTACGTGAAACCATGGCAGTTTAGCTGCGTTAACAGTGACAAATACACAGATGAAACTGATGTGTTTGGATTCTCTGATTCCAAAGGGCTGTGTAAATATTGGGCCCAGCAGGGACGTTGGAACAGCTCACGCTTCGATAGAACGGGAAATAAGTCTACATAGGAATGAAAGCGAACACAACACAACAAAATAGATCATTGGAAGCACAGTTTCCCCGTAACGAATTTGGATAAAGAAGCCAAAAACACAGGTTTGCACAATGTATCCTGGATCATTTCGCTGCATCTGTACACGTGCATACTGCAGTCTATGTGATCATTAATATATGGTCATGGTAAATAACAGAATCATTGGCGGAGAAAGATTGCGGTCAAAATTACTCACCAAACACATCTGTTACCAAGGTAGCGCCAGAGTGAAAAGCCATTCACGCTGTTTACATAGTTTGGTAATTTTGAATGGCTAGTGCCTCGGCGTATTTCAGAACCTTGGTGTTGTTTGTGTTGTAGAGGATTCTGAACGCATCGCACAGCATGACACAGTGTTTCATTTCGACCAGGTGTTGTGTGATCGACGAACTGAGTTTCCTACGCGTCATTGGTGACCTCATACTTCCGAAGTTTCCACTCATTGTTTTCGGAAGTCAGACTGGGATGTGCTCGATAACGCAGTTGTCTCCGTTCTGCCGATGTAGATGGCCGAGCATCCACACTTGAACTGATAGATACAATTAGATTTGGCGTGGGGAGACAGCGGTTCTTTCACCGATGGTATTGGCAGCCGGGCGGTTGTAAAAA
>UZAN01039954.1:9883-29077 GCA_900618425.1 Echinostoma caproni
TTGAATTTTCGGACGAAATGGTGACGCAAAATGTTTCCAAGAAATACATGGTATCTTATGACGTCTGCTCATTATTCACGAATGTCCCTCCTGAAAAGAAAATATACATTATTTGCTCCCAAGCCAGTAATAACAGTCTACCACCCGATCATCATCACCGGTTGTTGTGTACAAAAGACGTGCAGTTTTGTTTCAATGGCGTCTTATATCGACAAGTTGATGGTGTGGCAATGGGAAGTCCACTACGACCAATGTTAGCCGACATATTCATGGGCCACCTAGAAGAAACAAAACTTCATCAATCGATACATGAGACTCTTTTCTATAAGCGTTATGTTGATGACACGTTTGTCGTTGTCAAAGACAAGAATTATGCTAGAGAAATGCTAAAATCTTTTAATTGCTGTCACCCCAACATGAAATTTACCGTAGAACATGAATCGAAGACATCCTTTCAACTCATGGATGTTAAACTCACGAGAAGAGAAGATGGATATCTTCTCAGGTCTACATTCCACAAACCAACTTGGACCGGACAGTATCTGAACTTCAGAAACTTCTGTCCAATGCAATACAAGCGAGCCCTAGTAAAGGGCTTGTTTTCTAGAGCAAAACGAATTTGTTCGACGGAAACACTCAAAGACGATCTTGAGCTGGTATTCTGTGCATCACAGGATAACGGGTATTCACGGAATTTCATTGCAAAGTATGGCAACAACATGGAGACCAGAACTAGGCGAAACGACGTACCAAAGAAACACGTTCTCATTACATTACCCTTTAAAGGTGCTCAGAATGACAGGCTATCACAACGTCGACTGAACAAAAAACTCTCTGAAGAAAGTACAACGCCACTTCGCTAATTATTTCCCATAAAAACAGACGAATGAATACTGAGTCCAACTTGGACAAGCTAAACTCTCAAGTTACCTCCTCGTGTATTTACCTATTTCAATGCACTTGCGGTAGCAAGTATATCGAATGAACTGAGAGAAGCTTGGCCACTCGGATTTCAGAACACGTCCCGAGGACTCTAGCGCTCAATGACTCGAAGATCCCCTCCAGCTCAATTACCCGCCACATATTGGACTGCAAATTTTGCACCGATCCAAGTAAGCATTCCGGGTGTTAAACCAACAGAAATAGGGGCGGTTGTTACGACTTACTGAGGCCGTAGCCATTAGGCGTCACAAACCTGACCTCTGCAAACAATTAGACTTTGTGGCCAGCCTAACCCTCTCGTGGTAGGGCTGTCACCTTGATCCAGGTGGATGAACAATTTCCCCCTTCCTATCCTTCTGTTCCACCCGACTGCGATTGGTGACCTTTGACCTTCGCACTGATTTTTTCTGGTCGAGTTTTTTGTCATTGTCCTGATCGTACTTTCCCATGAATGTTTGTGTACACGGCTGAAGAGATAACGTGAAACAGTCGAATTCAACCTGTCCTGTAACGATGCGTGTTCTTGCTCTTATGAAATTCCTAAAAGAAACCGGATGTATGAAATTCTGTCTGTCCAAAATCAGGATTGATCATTATGCATGGTTAATGTCTCGGCATTTCCGAATATTTGAGCACTGATGACGGTTTACAGAATCAAAAAGAAGTCACAAATGCTTCCCAAGGGTTTGTGTTCTACAAAAGTTATAGAATAAGCAAGAACCGATTGGGACGAATGCAATCCCTATGAATTGTTTGTTAATGACCCTATGCAGTTTTCATAAAATTACTTCGACCGCCCTATTGTGTGTTTCAGTTAAGAAATTCTGTACCATGTATAATCTCCAGCTGGACAAACACATAGCATTGAATTTGATGCGGCGATTGTGAATATGTTGTGGAAAGTGCTAGTTTTTATGATCATTGGGAAGTCAGTGAGCGATTCAGCTAGAAACTTATTAAGGTTGGATATAAAGAATAAGCATTTTCGAGCTTCCCTACTTAGGAATGCCGCGGAACGTGACCAAAATCATTTCACTATGGCCTCACGGAGCAATTGACAACGTTTATGAAACGGCGATGACGTCTTTTCAATGTCGATGTATGAGGCTACTAATTGTTTAGGGTCTTTGTGGTAGGAACATTGTCAATGTCTTTACGATTATTTCATAATGATGTTCACCATCAGCGCTGCTTCAGAACTTAAGTATGAAGAACCTTTAAAAAATCAAAACCAACAGTTTCAAAAGTGCAAACAATGAGAACGTCCAATACCTGTAGCTGTAACCTTGGTAAAATAATGCTTATCCAAACCCATCGGTCATCTCTCATTACCACGATTTTATGTGATGACACATTGAGTTCACTTCTGTGATCTGCTCACATAAGGAACTAAATTGACTGACCGCATAAATGGGGCAACGTGGCGCTGGATAAACTGAACGAAATATCAATTTCCTGCTCAGCTATTTGACCGATAAATCATACTTTGAATCGCTAGAGAATTAATTAGCAGACGAAAGCTATCATTGCTTCGATTGGTTATGTCAATAAGTCGAACAGAGTGTAATAATATCAATTGATTTCATTTCTCTGTTTCTTTTATATACACGAATTGGGCAACCAGCGTGGGTATGAACGGATGAAAGAGAGTCACAAGGACATTTAGAGTCAGAATGAACTTCTAGTTTGTTCCCCAACATTTTTAGACGCCATCCAGGTTGCTGCAATAAGCACGCATGTGTTCCAACCGTATTGTGTTTGATTATTAGTTATGACTGTGGTCATTAGAGATACATCTGTTAACGAATGCCCTGTGCGACAGGACCCTTAATCGTCCACCGCACAGTTGCAGATTCCCATTCTCATGAGTGCTTAGAACTCCGCAAACGCGGAAACGACTGTTCAACCTACGCGTTGTGCATCACTCTGGGCTCTAAATGAGTGATGTTCAAACGTAACGCGAGTACTGCCACTTCGAGCTTCCAAGGCTACTCACGTTTATGAAACAAAGCATAATGTAAGAAGCGACCAAAAATAAAAGCCATTAATAAAAACCATTCCTTTGTACATTCATTTCAAATGTGATCCATTACATATATAGCAGAGTACACCATTAAATAAAACTGATGAAATGATTCAGTGTCAGACTCGAGAATATTGAATGTCGAATAGGTTTGATAGACAGTTGTAGATTATCGAGCTTGGATTGACCTATTCGATTGTTGAGAGGCATCAGGCTTTCTGTGTCATCTTGGCTGTGGGTTTCACTAATTGGGAGATCGTTGATTCTTCATTGTTTCACAACCGTTCTCATTAGTTCCCCGTTGATGATGCCTTCCACTGTTTCCTCAAACTGTTTATTTTCGGTGATGGAGCGTTTGCGAAGTGTATTCAATAAGCTGAGCTGGATTCCATGGCTTTCTGACCATATGTATAAACATGTTAACCAAGCGTGAATGGACCAACTCCATGAGAGCTGAATCTAAAAATTTCCCTTTAGTGTAATTATCTCGTTTATTTGTATTGCTTAGTATGATAGTTATCTCTGCATTGAAGCACACTGATTACATTGACTGTGTATTCAGCAATGTAGAACAAACCATTATCGTTTATAAACATTGATTATTCAGTCAAAAAGTTACTGTTTTGTAATTGCGGTGGAAATGTTAGTTTTAAACGACAAATAGCGTTGGACAGCTGTTTAGGCCTGTTTAGGTGCGACTCGTCAGCAGTGCGTAGTTTTTTGTCCCTGTTAGGGCTCGAACCGCAAACATTTGAGTCGAGACATAAAACCCTTACCCTGAGCTACACGATCGACAGTTATCACCCTGTGCGAATGGCTCCATCAATGTAGATGTCNCGACTGGTTGGATTAGTTCATTCGGTTTTCACAGGCACCAGGCACTTTTGAAGATGATGACACAAAAAGCAAACACTGCTAACGAGTCCCAAACAGGACGAAACAGCTGTTCAGTGCTCTTTGTCGGTTATCACTAACATTTCCACCGCACTTTAAATGCATTGAAATATTGGGGAATTAACGAACTCCCAACGAGTGAAGACCAAATCAAGCCTCATGAAAAAGTACCTGGTGACTATGGAAAACCAAACGGGCTAATCCAAACATTACCCATCATATTCACATCAGTAAATCACTTAGGTTTTCATAAAATCCTACTCTGTAAGCAGACAGAGGTGGAATAATGACAACATAACCCCAGATATCCATGTTTTATGATGATCAACAACCTCCTAAATGTTGGGAACAAATTTGATCTTAGAAATGTAATTACACCAGTTTAGCAATTTCGTCATTGAACTATGGTGTATTCAGATAATTTTACCGTATTTGGAGCAATAATTCAACCCATATAGTAGAACTGGGCCAGATCAATCAATAACAATGATCAAATCAAATATATGTTTAAAGTTCCTGTCACCCATTTCATGAACGCATGTTCCAAATATGGCGCTTTTCTGAACAGAATATATTTTAGTTAGTTAGAATGTGATCTGTACGGAAATACCCCTGTTTGGTCATGTTCCTGTGTATTATATGTATTCCATTTATACAAATTAAAATAACACACGTAGTTTCAAACTTGTTTGATGATTATTATCAACCGCAACAAGCCATGCTCAACGATTTGCGTAATTTCCAATGTTCAGCGTGATTGCAATCTTTAAAATAATTTGGTTGTTCGCGATACCTGCTTCAACGCTCTATTATTGATCATTTAATGAATGGGGAAACATAATTTAATTCCATTGGTGAATCAACACTGTTTCTCGTTCTGTTGTTTTCTAGCTTTACCGTATTCCAAAATATAGGGTGAACAAGGGAATCCTGAGCCTCAGCCCTGTAGCAAGATCGTACTTTGACCCATTTTGCAACAGAAGCGGAAACAGAATCAATGCGGAATCAAAATCTTTTGTGACCACAACAAGCAATTCGGTTCAAAGGTGATTAATCAGCTTTGACAATTCACTTGATCGCTACAGATTTCGGCGTTGCTCCGTGCGGATTACTTCGGAACGAATCGGGGAAAATTGATTCACCAAAAGCATTGCTGAATATTAGATGTGTTTAATAAATCTCATTTGCACCGAAAAATTTTGAAAGCAAATAATATTTTCTTATGTAGTAGCTCTCCTTCTGAAACGATGAAATGTGTATTTTGAGTTCCCTACAAATAAATCTTTTCAAATGATGATCAGTGACCTAATTTCTGCCTATTCGTTTTCTTAATTAGTTTCATGAAAGTCCTTCCTTTTCGAGGTCCGCGTAATTCGTTTATAATTTGTTAGTCAGTTTCTTATGCCAAGCTCTTCTGGAAATCATTTTGGCACTAATCAAATGAGACAGTGCTCAGATTTAATTGCCAAGTAGCAAATAATTTACATCTAACTGTTCCCAATAACCGACCAAATCGATCTTACCTCATTTCGTTTCATGGAATTCAAGCAAGTGTGAGACTCCCGACCTCATGTCAATGGAGTCTGGTACTAAGACAACCGAGTTCATTTGTTCACAGTGCAATTGTAAATATTAGTTTGATAAACCCTGAATAGTGCGAATGAAACATTGTGATTAGCCGCGCAGTTACGTAGTAAATATTCTATTTTAACTATTATCTCATTGAATGAATAATGTCGAAGCTCCATGAGGTAGAAACTGCTTTGTGTAAATCCTACGTTTTTATTTCGCAATATCTCACAGACTGCGCTCAAATATGTCGGAGAATTGAATTTCTTCCTCAAAATAATCCATTTGAGGCATTGTGGTATTATGAAGTTTCAAATAATTGGTCTAAAGATCAACTTTCGAATAGATGTCCCTTACGGTTTGAGCGAAAAGCTGATGATAGGGCATCTTAACTGAAATAAACAAAAGCGTTGTGGATTTATGCGCACATCTGAATAATAATAATAATAATAATAATAATAATAATTTAATCAATAAGGAAGGAAGACAAATGTCGCGAGATATTAATTGATCGCTCAATCGTCTCAGTCGCTGATGTAAAATAAATATCCATAAACATAGCACATGAGTTTGTTCACTTGTGGTAAGTGAACGTGTAAAAGCATACAAAGATTACTAAACGTAGAAGCAAATTGTTAACTCCACGGCAAGTGGAGTGATGGCATCAAAACCCTTTATGCGTACAAGGTCCAGTGATGTAATCGAATAAGTAGAGCATCAATAATTGCCAAACTTCTATCTATTCGATTACGTATTAGCGGTGGGAAAGACGAATTGGGGTACGCTGTGTGTCTTGTTGTCTTGATTTGTTTTGCAACAGATGACCCTGGATGTCTTCTGATCACTTGACCATCAAATGTCGATAACGTCATGCAAATCACTAACCACTTTGGAATATTTTCGGTTACGCGTTATGAGAGACGACAGTTTATTCTGTCCACTGCAGGCGAACTGGTACAGAGTGTGGGAGAGGGAACTGGTTTGACAGCCGTATTTACGTTTGCCCAAATAAATTTCACGAGTGGAGTTGAATGGGGAATGGAAATGGTCCAATGTGAATATCTACAGAGCAACATTTGCCTTATTTCTCTATTGTTGAAACTGGTATAGAGAACTGAATGCTTCAAAAATGCTTTGCATTAAACACTTGCGCACGTCCAATCGTTGCAGTTTATTACTCAACGTATGGGTTACGAATTCTCCCTAACATTTTCGCTTATGCTAATCGTTAAGACACTGGCTTTAGGACCAAAATAGTGAAGTATTCATGGGTTATTAGGAAAATGGGTCGAATTAGATACAGTCATAAAATGTATGCAAATTAATTATATCACCTTTCGAAGCTACACTGAAACTGATACAAATTGGAACATTTTGCTAAGATACTATTGATAAAGCACAATTACAAATATCAGAAATAGGCCGAAAGCCCTCATAATGTTAGCGAAATCAATATGGTTATCTTACAGAACATGATTTGTTCATGTCGTTTGGTAATAAATCACAAGCTATTTGAATTCACTGAACCAGTTGTAATACGAACACAATGTGGGTGATGAAGTGGACCAAGAGCGCCCTTAAAAGTGCATGCTTTGTTAGACTATGCCTGCAGTAGCTTGTGAGAAAAATACTCATTAATTATAATATCGACATGTGGACCAACACAAACCGGATTGCAACTTAAATTCATTTTTTTGGTCGTGCGATATAACGATTATTTGGTACACATCTCTATCGGAACTTCCTGTGCCTTAAAAGGAACGATGTTATTTGTCATTGAATTTTACGCATTAAAGTTTGTAACTGATATAATAAACCTCTTGTTGCACAGATTACATATGTTTTCAAAAATGGAAGCTAATTTATAAATCACCATAGCGACCAACTGTTGAATGGTTGTGCATGTAGCATAAGCATAGAACACCCAGCAGTGATTTTGCGGACAAGTGCCATCTTTCAATTATTCATAATCAAAACTGATTTATTTTCAAAACACGTTACGTTTTTTAGTTAACATGTAAATTGTACTCGGATCATGAAAACACTTTCATTCACTTAGAAGAAACAGTGTCCGGATTGGTGGTAATCGCGACCACATTAAAAGCGTAACGAAGGAGGTAGGATCGAATGGCACATACACTTGAAAGGAAGCAATTGGAGAAAACGTGCACTGATTCTAATCAGACTGTACGTACCAGTTTGATAGAGACTACCAAGTGCGATTCCATTCCAAACAGTATTTTTGGTTCCATCCGATTTGTCTTACATATATATATATTCATTTGCTGCACACATTCAGTACTATTTGGTGTTCGTGACTATTTCTGCCTGTGATAAATGAGCATTTCCATTGTTCTTAGTCAGAACATTATTCCTCTCAATAGAAACTGAATAAATGTTCAATCCCTCGTCTGTCAAAACCGTGCAGAAAGTGCGTATACCGTTTGCGGTTGTCCACTAAAAACCACTTTTGAACTTCTACTGGCAAAATAACAGAGTAACGTGCACTCTCATTGGTCCTTTCCGTAGCTCATGTAATGGTGAATTGTTTGGAATTCGGAAATGAGGGCTCAAGGAAAACAATCCCTTGTTGCTAATGTATGCAACGGGAAACCGTATACCGACACTGATACAGTTCTGAAAGACCTCAATCACATAAGTCTAGGGATTACATTCATAGATGAGGAAAAATTAAAATATATCTATTGTTCTTGCAAGGGATTCGAATACCTCAGCGCAACGGAAAGTTGCTTAAAGTCAACCAAAATTGTGTTCACAGCACAAAACGGTCTCTGACCGAATTCAAAGTACTACAACCACATCTTTATCTTTTGGAGCTTAAATCATTCTCCCAAAAGACAGGCACAGATGAATCACAACATTAAAGAGTCTGATGGTTAACCGGACCAGTATATGGATGCTGAGAATAGATAATAGTAAAGCAGGTTATTATCAGTCGGATGCAACGGAAACCTTTGCCCAGTAGGTGTAAAAATGACAGATTTATCGAACGTTCTAGGAGTTCCTGATTTAGAGAGAGTCTTTCGAACGGAGTTCAGAAATAGCCAGTTGTCAATAAGAGGAACTGAGTGACTATTACTGAATACGAAATCTGAATACACATGAATTGGCAAGTTTGATCACCCTCGTTATAAGCTGTTTCATATAATGAAAAAAGGTCTTGTCCTGTGATAAAGTCCAAAGCACGAATGGGACAGGTGATATACACTATTGATGAACTCTTAGGAGGACGAAACTCGAAGTTGTTACTTTTTGATGACATGTAGGATGGACAAACTGATGATTCTAGGTGGCTATGGAGTTTAAATGGTGCTCTGCTCTACATTACACAAATGACTATAGAAAAGTCACAGATCAATGTTATTAGCAAGTGTTTTATATGACAAAACAATGGCAGATTTGTCTGCTACGATTGTCCCCTTCTATTTTAAAAGCACACTCAGGTTTCACCTCTTAAACACCGTCAGTATCTAACTTAAGATTAAAGGTACATATTGAATCCTCAACCAGTGCAAACCATTATATTTTGGGCAAACGGCGAGGTTGTATTTCAATACCTGTATTCTGCACGAAGAAGTTAGTTCCGTTTGCGGTCAAAATACTAAATTTTCGTCATAGGAATTATAAAGATGTTAACTATTTATTACCAATATAGCGTCATACGAGGAATCAAACTTACCAAATTTCTGAACACCAACAATAACTTGAGCAATCAGTCACACACTCTGAAGATGTTGTGGTGCATTTCATAGGAGCTGGTGCACACCATAGATATTCGTGATCGCTAGTCGGAGTGGGGCGTTCACATTCACAATGCGCTTTCCTAAGAACGTGAACTTGGGAAAGCGCTGAAAATTACTTGAATTTGCTGACAAAATCATAACTCGAAGTCCAATTCCAAGGTTTATTATGGGGAAAAAATTACGAAGACGTCGCTTATCAAATCCGATAGGGTGTTTAAACTAATTGTATCCATCGTCTACACATTGATCTGTGTACATGCAAATCCCACCCGTCCACCCGTTCCAATTACAGACTTATCCCGTCTTACATATCTGCATACAGAAACCTTTTGGTACCCTTTTTTGACAGAATATTGCCTAACGAGGAAAGTGTTTGTTCTGAGCTTTCTAATGCACTCAGTGATCAACTCATACTTTTGAACGTTTCACATCCCTTTTTTCAACTGCTATTGCTTGAACTGTAACGATGGTCTATTTTTAGCTGAAATCTAGAATACAAGAAAATACATTACAATACAAAGGTCCCAACCAAGTTATGGAAGTCTCCTCAGCGATTTCGGAAACTTTTCGTAACGATTCTGCTTGGCAATAAAGGGATGGAACTCTTGAGTGTCTTTTTAACTTATAAACAATGACCAANAATGACCAATCCCGAGTGGGGCAAACGGCTCTATGCAAGAAGCTATCTAAGATGTGTGTCTTGATCAAGCGCTCATTTTGTCTCCCGCAGTCAATTTAAACTTGCGTAAATAATGGGAGTTTTATTTTGGTTCACTTGCTGTATTATGTGAATCAAACTTGAGTTTAAATTTATGGTTTTACCAGAGATGAGAAAAAGACCTTCGTTTGCAGTTGATGAGCTTTTGTTCTGTATTACAGTCACAGACCGATCAGACGACACCGTTGTGAGGAACGTACAGCACTACCCACGCAAGGCCATGCATCAGCAACTGCAAAGACAATTAAACAATAAACTTAAGTTTAAGCCATTGCTCGACATCTGCTGATGACGCAACACCACGTCGACCGAAGCACAGCGTTTCAAATTGTCTACAAGTCACAAGTCGCGAGATTGCTAAGGTTTGCTGAAGCAATCGCGATTAATCGATGGAAGCCCCCCCCCCCGTGCCAGCAAAAAGCTGTATGTTAGTCTCTCCTTACCCTGGTGATATGGTCCTTTTACCCCTCCTTCTTTTATGTTTTGTCTGTTTTTAATGTATTTTGCCTCACTCTGTTGCTATGCTAAAACCCTATATAAACATTGTATTTTCTGCAGTATGCACCATGTTGAGATGCAGCAAAATTGTCCTGGACATAAATCTTGCAGTATTGCAATATGGTCTTTTCTTTTCAAATAAACTTGAGTATAAAATCATCTCATGATGATGAAATAAAAATACTGCTAATTAATGAATTTAAACTACCTTTAAACAGCGACTTAAAAGAGGAAAGTTGGCACGTGTATTAGGTATAACAACCTTAGCTATGTTTGTACCTAAATCTTGACTTAGTGTTTTCAGTCCTTGTCAATAAATCCGCTGTCAGGGTTTTCGTTATATAGACCACTAACCGTTGTTAACCGGTTATAAGTTTCTTCAAATCACAGTTGTCGGGTTTGATGATACCGTTGAATTGAATTGAGGTTCGCGGACTTGACCGTTTAAATCTATGCTTGAAAAGGACAATAAACGTAAGTAGTCTCACAAATAATTCTTTCATCACATCAAAAATTCTGCAAATCAATCTGTTTCGTTAATCACAACGGGTCGATTACTCAAAAGCATGTATGTATATATTTCGTCTATATACAAACGTTCCCTTTTGGCGATGTATACGACTATGTGAAAATGATTTCCCACAAGGATATGAAAATCATCACAAATAGAAGAAAAATCACATCATTTTTCTTTCGTTTTTCTCCCATATTCGTGAATGTCACAAAAATTAAAGTTCCTGGATCTTTTGTAAATCATTTCACGTTTTTTTTACAGACAAAGGTGCTTGATATATTGATTGGTAATATTGTTTTTTCCGATAGATGCTGAAAAGTTTATGGAAATGCAATTTGCAAGTGTTGGTGCTCAGTCGGTTATTATTATCATTTGTCGTACTTTGGCAGTGGTCAACCATGCCATGCCGACTTTCATTCTTGAATATCAAATATTCACTTTACGGAAAATAACGCATGATAGATAGCGGTTGTTCTATCATCGATGTTGATTTATAATAAACGATTTGAATGTCAACATGCGGAATAAAATTAGTTTCAATCGATACAATATTCTGCATTTTTGAATTGTCAGTGACAAATTCATTCAGTGGATATTTTCACTAATCATTACTGCACCGAAAATTGGCCGGAGAAATAGCAGTTCAAACCACTCAAACTGTTGTAATATAAGCTAATAAAGACAAATGGATTGACAAACGTATACAAGATGCTTTGTGGTGAATGGAAAGATTCTGCCGGTAATCCAAGTTCAGTACCCGATGCAACAGGAAGCCGTTCGATTCAGTAGTGTGTGTGTGTGTGTGTGAGCGTGTTGAGCGAGTGTCGATCCCGTGCATGTGTGCCACGTTTTCCGATGAGATCATCAAATGTACAGAGTGGATCTTGTTAAAGGGATAATTGGTATAATTGGCGATGTTGATCTCTGAAAATGCGTTTTGCAAACCATATATATGCGTCCAGCAACTAAATTCGCATTTTATAAAATTGAAGAAACTTCATTCTCTGTGCAATATATTGAACCACGTGCCAAGTTTAGTTAAGTGAAAGACCGAAACGTTTAGACTTCAAATTGTGGACTGCAACTTTTTTAATAGGAGAATAATCATGGATGAAACAAAGTCCTTATCCTACGAGTTTGTTTAAATTGGTAATCAAAAAGAACTGTTGCCATAAGGATCAAATATATCACGAATCGTCCTGGGTCAAATCAGTGGTAGAATAAACTAAGACATTCACATGTAGTATCTGGAATCGCTTGAAAAAACAATTAAAAACCGTGCGGCCTAGACAGAACCTAGAAAACGCCAGAAATATCGGATTGTCCGAGGCCTGAACGACCAGTGAGATTGTTTGTACGTATTAGTTAATCCCCCTAATTTTTTCTAATAAACGAACTGCCACTCCTTTAGCCCTTTCCTCGCGTCTCAGTTATATGGGATATTGTGTGCATTGTGTGGTCCTATGCACACAACTCATTCGGGATTCCTATTCCGCGATTCGTATTCCGTATTCAGTGCGTACTATATTATTGCGATTACTACAACACACCAAATCCTAAATAGTGCTTCAACCAGGTTTTGCATTACTGATTTTCCTTTCTGTGCTACAATAGTCCTTCGATTTCTCTCCATTGTACCCACGGATATTTGTCAGTAGTAATGACGCTTAGTCTTTTAACCACTTAGTATTCTGTATCTATGCCGGGAACGAAAATTAAAATATTCTTAATGAGGAACTTAGGCATTTTCTGAGGATTAAAATATCACACTGTGGGGGACTTGCTTGGTCAAGTTAGTCTGCACTCTATGATTGTGATGGAATAGGGAAATAACAATAATAGTGACTGTAAACGTGGCCAGTTACGGTGAATGCGATGCTTGTGTGAATAATGAAAGAGAGACCTGGAAAAAGGATAGCAATTCGTCGGACGAACAACAGTGAGAATGTATTGTTTTCGAGAAAATTCTTTTTTTTTTATTCATACTGTGTACTGGTGAATGGCGCGGGAAAGATTCTCTCACCTAACTATTCACTCTTATTAATTTTATTCTGTGCTTAATTTGAGTTTGAGCAAGGCTGGCAGAAACTGTTTGCTTGGAAATATCCTGTCGTCCGTGGTGAAAATTCCTGTTTAAATAATTTTTGAGTTCGTTGAAAAGAGGACTTACAAGTGCCCATCTGTTCATCTGAAGATGAATTGACTAATTGGTCTCTTTCTCGGGCCAATATTGTATTCCATGCATCGCTTTCAGGATAAATTTGGCCATGAAACAGCACGGATATAAGGAAGAATTTCACTGCACAGTTTTCATAACCGAAGTATGTAATGTAAACCAACGCTGATAATACTATTCCACATATATCTACTAGTATTACTATCACCCAAATGAATCATACGCTCTCCGTTTTACCTTACTAGTTTTACGTATTATACAGCATAGGAAACGCAGTTGGAATCGTTCTTTGCCTCTAATTCTGTCCTAGTTTATGGATAATAACGCTTTATCCTATCATGGATTGCTCATGGTTAGCCTGAATATAATCACAGCTGTCAATAATCCCAGCGAGAGCTGTTGGAAACAAATGGAATAATTTCAGTAGTATCTATAAGCGGTCATACTATTATCCAGCCATCCGAAAGATAATTGCAAAATCAATCGTTTTCTTGCTTTTGTAAAATGCGCGCCACTGGATTATTCACGCAAGGGGAATAAACACTAGTTGTGTTATGATCAGCTTGTTGTCAGTCAAAAAATGCCGACAAGTCAGTATTCATTTGACTTACGAAGCCGACTAGATACCATGCCGATTATGGATTACGGACTATCAATCGGAATCATTATGCTATCGCAACTAGTGATGAATTCGGTAATCCGTATTGATGCAGTTTTACTAAATGGCACAATCTAGCTTCCCACCTATGGTTTTGCTAGATGCAGCTGAAGCTTACTCATCGCCTATCAGATCTGCTTGATAAGATAAAACTCAGTTTACCACAGATTCAGGATTTGTTTATTGGAGTCAAAAGTTAGTGTTTGACTGCAAATGAAATTCGAACGAAGCATGTACCAAACAAGCTAAAGGCGGATGAAATGCGTTCAGAATCTTTATTTACAATCCGTAATTGGTATTATGCGTAAACAATATGTTTTCTGGTTATTTTTTAATAAAAGATCACTTATGGGGCTGTCTTTTGTATCCATAGAAGTTATCATCTCCAAGTTCTGTTGTTTTCACCTCAAACAGTCCACGTCATTTGCGTTGCCCGGAAAAAATATGATTCACCTCATAAATCGTGTTTTCTTTAAAAGGCGTTAAATATATTCTTAGTATTTTCAGTAAACTAATGCACTGGCAACCATGTTAAGGTTTTCATCTATTTCAGTTGTTCTGGTCACCAGGTATTTTGCAACACATTAGTTGTACTTCCGCACTGTGAAACTTTATTGTTTTAGCCCATCTGTCAACAAGGGGTTATGTTTCTCACTATTATCATATAATAAACTACCTCGGATGGACTCAGATGATTTCACTATATTCGAAATTCTTTTGTTCACGTGTTCAAGATGGAAATGCTAAACAAAGCACGCGTACAGTTTTTTCTAGGGCCAAGGTTTACGGTGAACACAATGAGTGAGCATAATATTCTATCAGTGATAACGTTCAGCCAACGTTCAGGCAATGTAACCAAAGACGGACTGACTCACAGTGGTCAAGTCACGTGCTGTGAGCATCCAGTTTCAGGTTCGAACTGAAGACGTTTTCATTAATACTCTGTAGGCAAAATTATTGCAACAAACGCACCTCTCATAATTAAAGTAAGGTGGAATGGAATTCTAATTCAGAGGAACTATTATTCAAGACAGTCATTTAACCATTATATTCAGTTATTCGGTAATTTCATTTGGTTAGTTTGTCAAACCTTATCAGATCAGCATAATTATACAGCATAAGTGCATACAGCACTCGTTAGTATTCGCATAACTAGCTGCCAAGAACACGTGATTTGTAGTGAAGTATCTTTGCATCAATATGCTTTGTCCATTGACCGAATGTATGAAAGTACAACCGTGGTTTGGGTGTTTGTAAGCTTACCATACTCAGTCACGATGGACCACAAGGCAGTTGCCTAGGGGTTTGTAATTACCCAAGGCTGATAATTTGATAGGCTTGCAAACAGAATTTTCCGTCAGAAGTTTATTCAAGGCTAACTAAAACAAACTGCAATTATTCACCTAATACAAGAGTTCAACCAATACACCGAATGAATGTTCGCACTCAGAGAGTGAGCAACAACAGGTCGACTCGAAAATCATCGATGCATTCGAAAGGTTTCTTAAAATCTCAATTCCGTTGACCGGGATCAAGGCTAAGCGAAGAAGTTGAAGTAAACTGATGTAAAATGCATCAAGATCAACATACTTCAAAATCCGCATGAAGAAAGTAATGATAAAGTATTCAAGGTGCTTTCTGAGGGAAGAACGCTTATGGATGCAAGGTATCTGTTTATATATATCTTTATCTGATCTTTATTTGGAAAACACATAAATAAATTCAAACTAACGCAGAATGAAGATGTGCGTCAAATTAATTAAACTTGGAGTGATATAAGCAGGGGATCTCAAACAATCAATAAATATTATAGCATTCAATACCAATGACGAAAATGTTAGAGGGTAACTTAGGATGAAAAAGACAAAAATCCCTTGTGATCTTTTGATTTGATTATCGATCCACTGGCAAGTGTGCAAAGCACCATTATAGGCATCATGGTCTGCATTATGCTATTGTATTCCGAAAAGTGGTCCCACATATGCCCAAAGGGATGAGAGACGAGTGACGAAAGGCAAAAACCGCACTTGGCAGTCACAAACAGAGACCGAATTTTGGTGTCTACCATTGAGGGGACAACTGACTAAGCTGAACAGACGGGTTTTCCCGTTCAATTTGATTGAAACAGAGGTCAGACAAGATCAAGGTGGAACGCAATACAGCCCGGCGGATTAATGCGTGCGCGTGTGAATGCCAATATGAACATTTTAAGTCGTCTGTAGGTGCTGAAAAAGCAACAATAAACAACATAGGTCGATGCCTAGAGCTGACGCTCAAATAACTAAGACCAAAAATTAACTCTCGGCTTCCATCGGTTGTATGAATCCTTCAGCTTTGGGACTTTCAATAGGTAAGTGTTATTCAATTGGAGGAGTGTCACATTGAAATCAACCGGGAATTATTTCGATCAATTGTGCAAATTAAGCGGAAATTCGTCCTATATTTAGCAAATGTAGCGTGAAGTGAAAAGCTGGAAAGCACGGAACAGCAGTTTCGATCTGATTGGATCTCATCAGCAGTGCGAATTCATCGATCCAACTGGGGATCGAACCCATGACCTCATGAGCAGAACCGCAAGCATCCTAGCAACTCGGTCACCAGGTAGCTGATCAAACCGTTGTTCAATTCATATTTTGATAATGCATTCCAACCAATTTTCGCAAGCTTTTTGCAGGATACAGAGATTGCTCATCTCAGTACTAGCCTCCGGGTTTATGGCATGGTTGGAAATAATCAAAACCTGGCTACTTATTTTAGGTGAATAATGGAGAATTTGATTCAACTTCAAAGATGGATTGTGTTATACTGTGTAACTGGAAAATTAAAAGAAAACGCTCTGTTTAGCTGCACGGTGGTCGAGTGGGTAGCATGCTTGCGTTCTACCTTGGAGGTCCCGAGTTTCATCCCCAGTTGAATCTACGGATTCTCACTGCTAGTGAGACGCAACCAGGTCAAAACAGCTGTTCAGTGCTTCCAAGCTTTTCAGTTCACGCTTCATTTACCATATACCTCACGAATCCTCCCTGTGAAATTAAATCGAATTCTATCTCATTCATATTTATGTTGATCCAAGAAGTTCATTTAACATGTTTTATTGAACCCGTGATCAAAATGGACACTTATGATTATAGTGGTTCCTAATTTGTTATAAATAATTTCTATTCGGTTCGACTCCGAAACAGTATCCGATGAAGGCCAACTGTTAGGAATTCAAAGTTTTCGATACCCTATGAGGATAAATAGACAAACTTGGCATTGGTCCCCACTGGTCCGCAGTTTACTTTTGGGTAATTTCTCCGTTTACGTAGTCAAAACGATTGCTTAGATTGTCTTAAGATGGCTGGGATTGACAATTGAGTTTTCATGACCATTAGTCAATCAGGATGCGTGGAATTTGCGGATAATTAAACTGGTGTCGGTTAGTATCTGTTTCCGTAAATAGATATTTATGAACAATAACTCATTCACACCTTCGGGGCGATGTTTAGCAATAATAATCGAAGTTTCTAACTCAGGCATGGTACCAAGAAGATAGACGAATTAAAAACAAATGTTAAAAAAATGAAATTTAGAAACATAGTTTATTGACCTTTACGAAGCTCGTCTTGGCCAAATAAATGCAGCTATAATTTTTCCACACTCAATTCTTTTCGTCAGAGTTTTTGATTTGTGTACAAATTTGTGGCTTAGTGCTTATTTCTCCAGATAGATGGTCATCAGGTTTCAGACCTCTACACACGTCTGACGGTAAAACCATTTTGTATAGTTTTTGACTAGTAATGACTGATTGAAATATATACCTAGTGATCTACTTACCGAGCTCGTTTAATCCCCATCAATTTCGGTGCATCTGTTACGCCTCTTTTTCTATAAAGAACTCCGGGAAAAATGTTTGGCATTTCTTCCCTAGTTCAAACATGATGCGTGGGTTTTACGGATAACTAAACTGGTATCGGTTCATTAATTAATTTATTAGAAATAGTTAAATAACATCTCTGAATCCAAATCTTTAGAAACAATGCTTAGCAATAATAATCATATTTTCTACTCCAGCATGGTACCACCAAAAATATGTGTAGTTGAATTGTAGAAACACGTAGTCTGCCTTGCATTGTATTGTACTGTGTTTGACTTTTGAGGGCACTGCACCTCACATTTATTATAAAATAACCATACACGCTAACCGCCACAATGCGTATTGCCAACGGGGAGAAAGGCTTTTACAGGCATGGGGACATTTCATAATCCATGGTGAAGAAAAAGTTCATTTATTGTCCGCTCTTTGATTATGAGTAGATGAGAAAGATGCGGCATAGGTGAATTGCGGTAGGCGTTAATTCCAGATGAAAGTCGGCGGAATCGGCAGCGTGTTGAATGATGGGAACGATAATGTGTCAGTTCCGAGTGAAATAGGTGGTCAGAATCTATTAGAATCCTCTCAGCAAATTTCACATAGGAACTTACACGATACTCTGAAAGCTTTAAAGCTAACTAATGCACACCGACAGAAGAGATACAACTGATACTGGTTAACCCGCGGCACAAGCCCTAAAGTCCTGTTCGACTAAGCCAGGAAAAAAACAGGGAAACGGTAGAGTAAGATGGGGAAAACACACTGATAAACAAAGGCAGAAATAATTGACTGAGATGCACAAAACTGCCAAAGCTTTCGTATTTGAAATGATAGGAGCTGCAAAATACTAATGCAGTATTAGATGTGGGTAGACCAATGAGGATTGCTATTAATGGTCACACCAGGGTATTTAACAGAGTTCACCATGGACAAAGGATCGTTATTGATCGCTGTAGGGTTGTCGGATATGAGAAGCGAGGAAAACTAAAGAAATCCTCAATATACTAACTGGGGTTTAGGGTTAGCCCCGAGGAGAGGGAGAATGAATGAATTTGATCAAGGTTGGTGGTGAAAGAGCGTAGGTCAGAGTAAGAGAAAATGGGTTGACACAGCACAACGTTATCTACATATTTCAAAACACCTGCCGGAAAAATAAAGAAAATCACAAATATAAGTGGAAAATAAGTCGGGATAGTACAGCTCGTTGAAGAACCCCGGAGTTGTTGGCTAAGCGCTTAGATGAAGACTTCCCCAATCTAGTGGTTTGTGCTCTATCAGTTAAATAGTTGAATAGCCAAGGTAACAACTGCTTGGGGCATTCAAACGATTCCAGTTTTCTAACAACCTAAATCTAGGAATCGAATCAAATGCAGAAGAATAGACCAGAAAAACACACCGAACATAGCTGTTCAAAAATCTGTGACAAATGAATGGATGGAGACCGCGTCCAAAGTGAATCTATCAGGCTTGTAAAGAAACTGTAAACGATCACTAGAAATGCTTATAGATTGATGAAGACGTTTGATGATAGCCTTTGTAGCCAATTCAAGAGCTGAAGATGTTAATGCTGTGCGACGAAAACGTT
>UZAN01039954.1:29822-51995 GCA_900618425.1 Echinostoma caproni
GACGAATGTCCGATGACTGGCGTAGGAATGCAGCATTGAGATCATCAGCATCCACATCCCGATTCGTCTGTAATTTCTCCCTTCCATAAAGAAATTGTATACCTTGCCACAAGTGTTTGTTGTTTCCTATCGTCAGAATTTGACCACAGAATAATGTGTTCAATCTATACACTTCAGCTTTGATAAGCCTGGACAGATATGTGACTGCCGAAGCATTGTGAGACTTGTACGCAAATTCCTTTTATCGTCGCGGCGACTTTAGTAGGGGAGAGTTTATCCTTCCGTGGGATACATGTAGGCGTTGACCACGGTAGAAGAAACTATAAAGGGCGTTCATTGTTTGGGTGTATGACAGGACACGTGAATAGAACGGAAGGAGATGATAAAAGCCATAAAGAGGCTTGCTTGAGAGATTCATTGAAGAGAGAAACACTAGTGGTCAGATGTGGTCAGATCGGGAGAAATATGTGTATGGTGTTGAGGAAAAAAGTGTTGGGTGGCTGATAATTTCTCTGTCCAGTATAGAGCTACGTCTTGTGGGAGAGCGGTAAAGATCTGTCATACATAACGATAAAATCGGGTAAGTACTAGTATGGTTGAAGTCGCCAACCATTTTATGCACTTTGATATCTAAAAGTGAGGCAATAAAAGGTATGAAAGAGTCGAAAAACTGACATACGATCGGACTGTGTACAGTGAGGAGCTGTATACAAGTTAGTCAAAATTGTGTCCGTATAACGGGAAAATCTAGATAGCCATTGTATTATTGGGCACTCAATATCTTTTGAGCAGTACCACGGAATAACATGTGGCTTGCTACATCAGGAAACATTGACATATGTGGCAACACCCTCTTCGGTCTTTTTTCTCGTATTCCACGATCCTGTCAGTAAATTGGAAAACCGCCTATTGACACTAGAGAGTCATCTATATCCTTATTCAACCAGGATTCTTGAACATAGACTGCGCACGTGTTCATGTGAACTCTTGATCGGAGGACACTAGTTAAATCCGATATTTTAGGAAACAGGAGCCGAATGTTAGTGCTGACAAATTAGGGTGTCAGTCATCTTTGACAAAGGTAAGCAACTTGCAATCCTGCAAGCTTGCATTTTTTGATCGAGCCTTGATATTGAGAAACTAGAGTTGCAAACTCCACTGAACCATCAAAGCATGTTCTGACACGTTTAAAATAAATAATATCATCCCGTGAGTAACGACGACGCATGATGATGAGTGAAAATGTGAAAATGTCCACAATGTGAAGGAGAATTGGTAAGTGTAGCGTAGTCAATCGAAGGACGCGCCTACTCAATTATGTACAACTAAGCTATCACTGTATGCATGCTTGATTTAAATAGTGTCAGATTTTATCAATATTGCTCTGTCTTATGGTCTGATCCGAGTGATTGCGATAGATTCATGACCGCACCATATTTTGATGAGGCGCGTAAATTTGACTAACAGGAGTTTCTTTTATTTTTTTAACTTTTTTCTTTTAAGTATTACTTTGAAATAAAACCTGGATTACTTTATTCCCTTTCAGATTTATCTCTGTCCCTTAGCTCTGTGTTTATATGTGATACTAATCCAACATCTTTAACCGGTTCTTAAAATGCTCATTTTGGCCAAATAACTGTACAAAAATAACTTCCTTAACCCCTTCCTAAGAGACTTTGACTTGTACGCAAGTTCCTTGCCTAAGGACCTCTGAAATTTAGTTCTCCAGGATTTTTCACACGTCTGATAGTGAAACTGCACTGTATAGTTTTGGACTCGTACCGTATGTTGTAACGTTTCACTTTTGATTGAAATATACATATAGTGATCTAGGTTCCGAGCTTATTTCGTAAGCATTAAATTCGCTACAATTGCTTACCCTATTCTTTTATAACGATAGTGTATAAGCAAACGCCCTAGTGTTATAACTTGCAACACTTGCAACTTGCAACATCCGAACCAAAGTGTAAACACCCTATGGGGTTTGTAAAAGAGAAGCCTTTGTAAGTTATATCCCATAATAAAAATTTGAATTTGAATTTGAATTCAATGGGCTGAAAAGTTCAATCTTATCTTGACCCCTGCCCCCACTCTGGTAAAGCACTATTCGATTGTTAGAGGTCACCATAACTTTGCAACATTTCCGGATAATTTGGGATAAAATGTTTGTATCGTTCCATTGTGCACACAAATGGACATCAGTTTGACCTGTGGTTTAGTGTCGCCCTCCTGAGGTCCACCGTAACTGAACATTTAAGCAAAGTTTCCGGATATGGTAATCATGCAAATACTGTACTGCCTGATTCTCTTCCATACAAGACCTCCATCTTCAACCAACTAGGGGTGAGTCGATTTCAGGGGGAGCGAAATTCATCACCAACCACCCTGAATTTTTTTCAACAGCTAAATTGGTCCTGGCCACTAATGATCGCTATTCGCTTTTAGATATATCGCAAACCTATTATCTCTTGAGGTAATTATCTTTTCCATGAACTGAACAACTGAAGATAATACCCATAATTCACGCTGCACTTACTAAAACCGATCCCGTTTACGTGTAACACTTGGTTTAAACACTCCCAGTACACATAGATGCGTGTTATAAAGACGCTCTGAGGGCATTTGCAACGCATTTTGTCTTTGAATTGAATTGAATTGTTCCTCAAGGAAAGTTTACTTCTACACTGCAAGGATCTCTGAGAAGACGAAATGAAAGTGTGAACAAAACGCCTGACTACGTTCTGCTCAAATCTAATGTCATCCTTATTAAGCTCAGTTCAAACACTGCTTTCACAGTGAACTCGTAGCAGCACAAACTGATAGGTGTCTCTGGCACGGAATAAAGCCGCTCGATCGGCAACGTTCACCACCAAGAGACAATGTAACTGGTGCATACACCTATTAATTATGAAAAACGCTGCCATCTTACGCACTTGTTGTGATCATAGTAATAGGAATACGCACTGAACACGAGATATGAATCACGGAATACGAACCACGGACGAGGCGTCAGCACTGGACCAAACTGGTACTTGCCCGCAGTATCCCGCGTAACCGAGATGCGAGGAAAAGACAACAGGGTTAGTAGTTCGAATATTGGAATAAATTATGAGGATTAAATAATATGTACAAACCAAATTCACTGGTCATCCAGGCCTCTGCTCATAGCATTCTAGTATTCTTTGCGTTGTCCAGATTCTGTCTGGTTCGTACAGTTTCCGATTCCCCGATAACATCGGTCTATGGTATGTAGTTCAGAGATTGTGACACATTGGCGCATTGCTGACGTCACGCGGGAAGTTTGATTGATTACTGTTGCCCGAAAACGGTAACGTGTCGATCCTTGGTTTGCGTCATCTCTTAGGCCAGGATCGCCAAAACAGCATGGTATCCATCAGCTTACAAGTTTCACAAAATCCGAAGATAACGGTCTTCCCGATAACTGATGACTTGCCTTCCGCACTGTTGCCAATCTGTTTCCATAAACAATGACGTTATTTATCTACGCGCATTTTGAGGTGGCGCAGGCTCCCTTCAAAAGAACCGTCAACCATTGTACCAACTCTCAAGAAGTTCTTCAACGGCCCGCTTTTTGAACGTTCTCGTCCGAACACCATGATGTTCAACGCAATGAAGTAAACAAAACGCGCTTTCTTCGACCGCGGCACAATGGAGGGGGATTGTGAATAAGAATGTTTACGGTTCCGAACTTGGCTAAGATGCGATGCTTCGCTGTTCTTGATCACCTGCATCGGACTTTTTAAATCTGTCAAAACGTGCTGGCCACATCCACCGAGTGATTTGACTCAACGAGATGCGAACAGACCGCGTTGCAAATTGTCTTAATGGTTCCAGTCCTCAGCAAAGCCGAGTGGTGTTCATGAATGCAATCCGAGGCGGAACAGCTACCCAGTGGTTACAGCGAAAAATAATTTTATTTTAATGGGCTCCGTAAAAGAGAAGAGCTTCAACAGTCAAAGATGTTATGTTGTTTCCAAAAGAACCATGAAGAATGTATTGTATCTGAAAACGCTCGCAATGGTATATAGTCGAACAGAAACTGCGTTGCATAGCTCCGGAGAACAACCGCACAGCTGGTTTAACCTCGTCAGTTATCACACGCGTGTCACATTCATCCGTCCTACATGGAGTTCTTTTTGCACTGTTTAAATATCAAGGGAGTGGTGCAGATTTCAAGAAGACCTTCAAAGACACTCACATTGGAAATTAGGAAAGTCAGAGGTTGAGCGATAGTCCCAGAATTGGCCAAATAATTCAAAAACGATGGAGTATGAACCCCGTGATTGATGACATTTTGCTTCGGATATGCCACGAATTCAAGTCAAGCATTTGCTTTATGCACCCAGAAAGTTGGATATCCAACAACTACATAATCAACCGACAATGGCCAAGCAAACTTACACCAGATTGCGGTAAGCAAGGATAAATTAAAACAATTTACGATATGAATGAGTTCAGTCCCGGAGCCGTACGTTCTGGGTTAATAAGAAACCAAGCAAAATAAGGCACCAAAGTAGACCGATAGACGATAGCACGAGTAAATATACAGTTTACGCGGAATCTGGTGAAAAAGATAAGATCTTGGTGCAAGGAATGTGACTGGTTGATGGTGATTTTTATGGATAACGAAAAGATGAAGTGACAGAGAGTTTCCCGAAAATCCTGCTACTTCTTAATAAATGAATGAGGGATCTGGAAAACAATTTAAAGGCCATCTTGAGCATCCCTGGAAAGACATCCAGGAACCAGTACTTTCATCGATGCAAATTACGAGCAGAAAAGGAAACTTTCGATGGAGAATAAATTCTACCCCATATTGACGCTCTTCACATACCCAGCACCGCTATCCTATTGTCCATTGTCTTCCATTTGACCGTGTAATGTTGATTTCATCTCCTCATTGATCCGTGCCTTCTATGACTGTTATCCACGCCGTTTACACATACGCACGCACTGTTAGTATGTTTGCCCCATTAAGTTGACCTCTGTCGGTCTCACCCGCCTCATCGATCCGTGCCCATGATCGACTGACTCTGACACCAGTGTACACACACGCAAGCACACGCCTACACCTATTCATCGAACTGTCCTGTCACGACGGGCCCTGATGACACATTTACACTTACTGTGTTGTGATTGGTTCCCTTTAGGTCGGTTCTCACTATTGACCACCACGGATTCATGTACTCCTGTTCGACATTGTTCGGAGTATTCGTTCTATTGTCATCGCACTGCGCGCCTGCTTGCTCGCAGTTCTTGCTTGTCGAATTACTGGCTTCACAGATTCCCGTGTTTGTTAACCGGCTAGTGCCACGGTTTGAGGTTTGTATATTTTTCATTATTGTGAACTGTAATTCAGTACCGCCTTTGTAGAAGAAACATATTTGTTGAAAGACACCGTCTTCTGGGTTATTTGCGCGTCACTCTACGTGGATCGTAGTAGCCTGTGAATTCAACATTCGATGAAGAAGCGAGGGTCGAATAGTGCTTGCAGAAGTACGACATTAATTGATAATTTTCTTATCTTTCGAAGTACAGAATTAACTCGGTCAAATCAGCATAAACGTCGCTTATTAACACACCAAGAGACCTGACATTTAAGGGGTTGGATACAAGTATGATCTCGTAATTTTAATGTGGGGCAGGATTCCACAAGAGTAACATAACAAGTTCCTCAGTGAAGTGCGATTAACATGTCTACATATTTAGAAGGATCAAGTTGCATTATGCTCAGTGGACCACTCAGCAAGCTTTGTAAGAACAAGTTGGAGGGTGGGGATGATAGATGTATCAGGCCGGGAGATTCAGACCACAACAACGTCAGCGTATTTGTTAAGCATTGAATTTTGAAAAGTAAGCATAGATTAAACATAAGTGGAAAAGAGAAACGGGGAGAGAAAGGCATCTTGTAATACGCCTAGTGTAGAAATTAAGGAAGAAGAGGAATGGTCAAGGTAACGTGTGAATTGTGATCCATTTTTGAAATAGTTAGTGAGTAGTGTAGTTATGGTTTGCGATATCCCATTGGAAGACAACATATTTACGAACTTAGACCTGTCAACAAAATTGAAGGCGTTGCTATAATTCAGGAAACATAATCTGACAGTTTACTTGTTTCCTCAAGTGCTGATAGAATATTGTGAACCGGAGAAGCTAGGGAATCCGGTGTTGAGCGAGACGGCTGTATGCAAACTGGTTTTGGTCCTGCACATTCAGGTGTGATGACATTCTTTGAATGAGTAACTTTTCGAAAGCTTCAACACAACCGACGTACATGCAATGGGACGGAACTTTGAGGTGCCTATTTTAGTCCCTGGAGTGATGGTGGCAATTTCCAACAATCAGGTATAATTCCGTTTTTCGAGCACCGGTTAAACAGACCTGTTAACACCGGCTAAAGTGTGTGAGCGCACTTCTTAGAGATAACATCGTTCCACCAATGAGAACCGGGTGATTTATTGGGTTCAAGTATCAGTAATTCTTTAAGAACAACCCGAGAGGGGAAGCGGGCAGATGCGGAAAAATTACTGGCATTATTTACAAAACACTTGTTTAAATGAGCAGTTCGCCTTGTTGGGAAGCTCACAATGTTTATCAAACCCGGGACAGTCAAAAAACTGATATCAACACGATTATAGTCACCAAGGATGATACATAGCGAGCAGTGAAGATTACTCACTGAAGGTATGGAAATAGTATTTGTGCCCAACAGGAAGTTTTGTTGTAAATGAACTTAAACGCAGGATAGTAGCGTGAGATAATGGACACTGGTTTGACTCGCCATCTTGTAGACACAATTCTCATGCACGGTCCGCAGGTCGTGCATTTTGCCGAAACACGAATGGAGGACCTGATTCAGCGGCTTTTTATTTGAGAAAACAGGATAAACAGTCGAAGCTACAGAGACAAACAAACCCTATGACTAAAACTCTAACTCGATAAACAAACATGCTTGCAATGATCTGCCGGAGAACTAGAATTCCAAATCCACGATTAGAAGGTGCAAACTGAACACCGATGATATTGAATATGGTTAAAACTCGGACCAAGCAGTCTCCCTAGTGCATCGATAACTGAATGAATGAGGATGACGGCCAGTCAAATAGGGTATTTGTTTTCAAAAATTTCAAATCCGTTCAAACTGATATCCCCGAAGTTCAGAATCAATCAATGTTTCGTGAAATCCACATGATGCTTAAGCATCGTGCAATCGGATACAGCCTAACTATCATTGGTCATGGAAGATTTGACTAATATTCCTGTCTGTTGATGTTAGACATTTAGGCGTGCGACGACATATCAAGGGTAATACTGAGCCAATATTAATAAAATTTGCACTGCTATATATCCACTGAAAATTATTTGTTTGTATCTAGGCAATTTTCTTTGAAGATAGCTCAGTGTTATCTTGAATTCGAAAGTTAAATAGGGCGTTCGAATTACTGAATTCTATTTCCGCTGAGAACTTCGTTGATAAGAGGGGGGAGGGGCAATTTTGTGCAAAATCTTCGAAGAAAATATAAAATTCCAGGGAGTTGCAACAAAATAATAGTTCATTTCCAACAAAAAAAAATTCCATGATCTTATTTATCTGGATCACGCACAGTTGATGATCACACATTGTAAGGTTGGTCAAGGATACAAGCACTGTTCCCTTGATTTATTTTGATCAAGTGGTGCAAGCATACACTGACCAAAGTTGCGATCAAAGTGCATCTCTATCGTGACGCCACAAACAAGGGCACACCAGAATAACAACGATATTGCCTTCAGCTAGCCACTGTATTTCATCCGACCGATTGTGGGAACTCTACAGGTGTCTGAGTGGCCCCCTTCACAGTCGTACACTGTTATATTGCGTGCAATGCCTCGGTAGCCTTAGGAAAGTAGATGTATTTACCAGGTGACCACACCCAGTATCGTGTGCGAACTCGGCTGTCCGTTGCATTAATGTGAAAACGGCGCACCCGTTTCCGGGCCGTTAATTTTTATCAAGGCCACCCTATGCAAGTGTCTGATTCTCTCAAGACTGGACAGGAGTGTTATTGGAGAGAAAGGGAATTTCGTTGACACGGCACGGTGTGATCCGCCTCGGTATGCGAGAGTGAAAACATGATAGTGAGTGGTAGCATAAAAAATGGAATAGGAGCACAACCTTTAAATGAATTGATAAGTTCTGTTACTGTTGCTGGAATGCCAATAGTTATCTACTTACCGTTTGTTTTTCTCTCTTCATCTCTCTCTCGTCTAAAGTTGAAAGCTACTTTCGTATTCAACCCCACAAAGATACACTAGCCTATCAATAGTTTATAGCAAACTCTTTATCTATAAAAGGGGAAATAAACAACAGAATGTTTCTGCTGATTGTTTTTATCTTGTTGGAAAACCATATTGTCAGATGACAGTCGTATATTCCAGCAAAAATACAGCGTTCATTTTGTAGTAGAGATTTCTATGAAAAGATTGGAATCAAAAGACAAGAATATTCGTCGAAAGTGAAATGCATTTATCAATGGTAAGTTGTATTTTCGCTCCATTGTACCCACTGACGGAAAAGCTTACATGCTTTGACAGGTTTTGAATAATTCAACTGTGAATTAACGTTAGTGTGGTTATAATCCACACATGGATTACTCATATGCATTTTTATAACACTAAGCCAGTCCACCTGTAGAGCTTTGATCACTTCACAATCGAATTGCGGGTAGAACCTCTCAAAGTTTGTGAAACAATGAAATTCGAGCAATCAGGAGATACTAATCAGTATTCGGGTATCTAATTTCAGATTAGTCTATTCGATTATTCACAGGCTCCCTGGCACGCTTATTGGTTTGCGGGTGAGAATTTCACTAATTGAGAGATCAGTAACTCTCCACCATCGACCGTGTACACCTTAGGATAAGGGTTGAAGTCCCGAACGGAATGTTTGCGGTTCGAGTCCAGACAGGGTCACAAAACCAACGCTCTGTTGACAAGTCCCGAACAGTTTCAAGGTGAAATCCTGGTAGATCCCCCTGGTAGTTTTGAAGGTGCACCACAAATCCAAGTTGAATGTGTATTCCGCAAACATTTGGAATTAGTGAAAAATCTGGTGAGTGTTCCACCTTTCCTCCCCCATGGAGTAATAGGGTAGAGGAGCTGATTATCACGCAACGGGAAAGTAACAATCGAATATTTAGTTCTTAAATCGGAGTGCTTCAGCAACAGCCTTTATGAATTCAGTAATTCTCCATCTAAAACCGTAGATCAGCTGCTTTACTGATCAGTTTTCAAAAGTGAAAACGCGACTGACTGTCACTTAATTCTGAGGAAGAGGTGTGGGACTTTTACAGTTACCTCTGCTATGGACCTAATGCGATCGATTTCAGTTTATGTTTAGGGTAGGCCTGCTAACAAGCTCATTCACACAGTGCATGTGACTCAGTGAATGCCAAACGTGAAAGGACGAATACTGTTGTTATGGTCCAGGCGGCCTCCGTTAGCCGCTTTTATTCGTTTGCCATTCAAGCTCAAACATTTTGGTAATCACTAATAAGTGTTTGTTAATACGACAATACCTTTAATAATAATATTGATATTCAGTGNTCCGCAAACATTTCGAATTAGTCAAAAATCTGGTGAGTGTTCCACCTTTCCTCCCCCATGGAGTAATAGGGAAGAAGAGCTGATTCTCACGCAACGGGAAAGTAACATTTGGATATTTAGTTCTTAAATCGGACTACCGAAGCACTACCCTTTATCAATTCAGTCATTCTCCATCTAAAACCGTAGATCAGCTGCTTTACTGATCAGTTTTCAAAAGTGAAAACGCGACTGACTGTCACTTAATTCTGAGGAAGAGGTGTAGGACTTTTACAGTTACCTCTGCTGTGGACCTAATGCGATCGATTTCAGTTTATGTTTAGGGTAGGCCTGCTAACAAGCTCATTCACACAGTGCATGTGACTCAGTGAATGCCAAACGTGAAAGGACGAATACTGTTGTTATGGTCCAGGCGGCCTCCGTTAGCCGCTTTTATTCGTTTGCCATTCAAGCTCAAACATTTTGGTAATCACTAATAAGTGTTTGTTAATACGACAATACCTTTAATAATAATATTGATATTCAGTGCATTTTTCATACTGGCTCTATACAATAGCGTTCTTCCGCAACTTATGATTGCGGCAACGGTTAAAATCCGAAGTACAATGAACTTAAGTTCGGATTGATTAGTCATTTGGAGGTGATGAATGACACTGGGTCTAACCCCGGTCACCTGACGTCCCCTATTCTGTTCTATGTGGCAGTCCTTTGAGTGGTCACTTCCAACTAAAAATTGCATCTCTATGCATTCAATAAAAGGGGATACAAGGATAAAAGAAAAAAACGATTCATACATGCCAATTGACTGTGTATTTTGGGTCAAAGATTTTTGGCTGCAAACGCAACTGGATTCTCAGCTCCAGTATGGACTAGGATACAAACAGGACTCAATGCCTGGATGTCCGAAATCAATCAAGGCGATTATTTATTTTTCTGTTTGGCAATTAAAATTCTGATCCCATTGGAATTTTCTGCTTCCCCTAAAACATCCGTTTTGATCACAACGAAATTCTAAACATTTTGAATATCTTTTGAAACCGTTCAGCTTACCAACAAAACGGGTACCTATATTTGTCCAAGAAGTTTGGTTAATAGTTGGTGAGTGTTTTCTATACACAGATATTGTAAACGCAACTTTGAAATGAACACACGCTATTTGCTGAAGAGTAAGGTGACGTTTCGTGAGATTTATTCTCCCTCATTGACTGAAAAAAATGCTACACAGCCAATTGTTCGAAGTGTTTCTTGTCAGTTATGAAATATAGTAGCCAGCAATACCACTTTCAACTTACAAGCTTCAGGAATGGGTCCTCTTGGGAATGGCATAACATAATCTTTCGTTTTACTCGAAAATTTACTGCACAAACACTAAGGACGACCTCTCTCCTTGTTGTCAACGGTTTCAAACGAAATGTCAAGCTCGGTCAAACGGCGAATATTCGCTATCAGATTACCACTGAGCCTCATGAATGTAAATGATTGTTCTTCGAAATTCGTAGTCTCCTAACGGGACGTTTTGTACGGAGCCATCAATCAATTATTGTAATTTATATATAAAGTCATCTAATACTTGATAGATCTCTGAAATAATAAATTACTTTTGTATAAGACTGAAAATGCTCCTTTATTTCCAAATTGGTATACGAATTTCCGTGGTATAAATCATCTATTCTGGAGGGGTTCAAATGTAACAGGAACCACGATTCGGATGAAGATTCAAAGTATGCATTTGACAGTTTGTGGTCTACCTCGATCCAAGTAGATATGCAACACAGTCTCTAAAATCCTTCTGACGTTCTGTGGGAGAACGTCCATTGATACATAACAAAAGTGGAACCCAGGTTTGTATTTCAGTTTGACACAACGAGAAACCATCTCCACGGCGTATCGTCAAATGCTATCCTGCGATGAAGCTAAGCGTTTTGTATTTATTTAAAAACTTAAAACATTCGACGCTGCTCATAGTAAACGACCGTATCCGGTTAGCGTATACACAGAAAACTGAAACATTTATTTCACCAGAGGAACCTAAAAAGAGAGAGAGTCTAAGCTAAGTTGCACGATTTATGCCAAGGCAGATTTTGCTTCATCTCAACTGGTACAATATGGCAGAAAGCTAGAGTTTATATCGTTGAACAGTGAGTGCATTGGGTTACTACAGGGTCAGCACAATCACCACACACGTTTACCTTTGCAAAGTTAGTGGTAGTTGGCTGATATGTATTTTTGCACAAACAAAGGCCGGGTTTCCGTTTGCCGATTGCAATGGACTCCGAACACCTAAACAGTCCGGGGGTTGGAGTCAGCATAAATGTTCATAAATCGGAAAACATAATCCAACTTGGCATAATTGATACTCTTTATTCAAGTTTAAATTATACGTATTTGTCGTTCAAAACGCCGGATGTTAAATGCAATATAGTCAGTTATGTTCAAGAGAAGCATTTGAGCATTGCATCCCACAATAATCATGTACCGTTTTCAGTTTTTACAACCATTAGCCATTCAGTTTTGTGCACCGGTTTTCGTTGCAGTCTTTAGTCACCCATTTGGTTAAAATAGAAGTATGAAAAATGAATTGTTAAAAGCCGGTTCAAACAGAGTATAGAGAATTTATATAGTCTGACTTTAAGAGAATAATAGGTAGTTGCCTGAGCGCCACTGTTTGCAAACATCCAGTCATAGCGCTCAGTGTATTTAACCATCGGTCACTATGATCTCGGGGTCCTCAGCCGGGAAGCTTAACGNTGGCTCAGTCGTTTTCATGTCTCACTGAACGTTTTGGTTCATCGTGTCTGTATTTTCCTCTTCTTCAGATTTTCAGTCAAACCCACATCCACGGGGAACATCCTGTCGGTCGGCGGCTGCAGCCCACACCTAGAGTCGGTTGTCTGATGTATTCCTTCACTGGAGGCATTCTGCTGCAAATATAAGCCAAGCATCTCACAATCAAGAACAGACAAACACCACAACAATAAGATAAATAACAGTGGTAGAAAATATCTATTTTGAAAACAAGTAAATGATGACAAAAAGGAAGGACAGGATTTCTTTATTTTCTGTTCCCGATGACATTGATTGTGCCAGATCAAATGAAACGGTCGTAAGCGACCTACCGGAGGCTTCGGGGGCAAAATCATTACTAATTGCAGATAACGTGGAAATTTGGAATACAGTAACGCAACCAACGGGCACTCCAGCCAACGCTAAAATCAGCTCATCTTTGGTTTCTTCTAAACGACATTGAATTGAAAGTTCCAAAGTGTAAGGTTCTATATCTACGACACAGGGGGCGATTTTCGTATTGCCTCGGAAATGAATAACTGCTACACGCCTCAACTGAGAAGGACCTAGGCATCACTATTCAAGAAAAATTAAGCTGCCCACTCAATTGTATCAGGGTATTGAATGCAGCTGTGAAAAATGTTGTTTTGCTGAGGCGTGTCTTTGACCGGTTCGAGTCAGCGCTTTTGTTCCGTCTTCTCTCAGCATACATTTTTCTACTCACAGAGTAGGACATCCAGGCGTAGATTCCATGGCTACAATGTAATCGCAAAATGCTGGAGTGCTCACAAAAGACGATTACCAAATTGATATAGCGGTTAAATGGCAGAGAGATTGAAGTCGCCAGGGTTATACTTCAATCATCATAGGAGACATGATAATGGTTTATTCAACAGATGAAAACAAGAAAAAATGCTTTTATGGTTTAGTAAATAATACAAAACCCAAGCCATCCGTGTCGTTCGCTTCCAAAATTATCAACCAACATTCTTCTTCAAGGATAACCGTTCAAACTAGTGCTCTCGAAATGCCGATTTGAATGGCAGCGTCAATCGTTCACAGTCAGAGTGTTTCCAATCTGGAATTCTCTCGCAACCCACGTCATGCGTGAATCAATAATTGAATCGTTCCAACTTGAGACTCTATGAAACAATAGCAAACCTTACACTCAAACATTATTGAAGCTGCGTGCAGCAGTTGAATTGTATGTATTACTCTCTTTCAGGCACAACACGAACCTATGGAACGAGAAAAACATGAGCTGTTAAGTTGTGCCCATGATAAATCTTTGATATTTGATCAGTAAAATAGAGACAGAAAAAGAGAAAGACTGAGAAAATCAGACATTTGTGGTTGCGTTCACATTATATTTCATATTTATAACTGGAACCAAACATCTCCTTATCTGCTTTTGTGGGTCAAAAGCTATGTTAAATAAGAAAAAAACACGCAGAGTGGAGAGCAGTGTGATGTGCAATACAATGCAGACATTCACCTGTTTACTGGAAAACCGCTTCGTAAGAAGGTACAGATTCTATCACCGTATCCTCACACATTCAGACTGTTTTTTTCCCAGTACAAGCGCTTAAGCTTTTGCGTATGCTCATTTGAACTTTGTTCAAACAGCGTTCTAGAACCGTAATACTGTGATTTATCGATTGATGATTTCATGTTAAACTTATTTCGTATGCCTCAAAAATGTGTCACTGCATCTATTTGCTTCAAAATTCACAAAAAAACGTTAGACGTTTAGCTTCTAGCTGAAAATGACAGGGGATAGTCCGCTTCGTGAACTGTATGAAGCTCGATTGATTCCAACGCTACCAAATTATTGCACCATCTTTGAACGATGAAACCTTAATGGAACTATCTACTCTTGACTATGCTGTAGCATATTCAATGCAGGATCTGGTTTCATTAATCCTAGAATTTCGATTATTCGGGAAATATCTGCTATCAATTGTGTGAATTTTACTTCATACAATGTGTTGTAAGAAGAACACTCAACTGTGACATTTGTACTTTGTTCAGATTACATTGTGCGCATTGCGAAACGTTCAAATTTACAATTATCGCTGATATCACCGAGGAATTCAGATCAGATCCTGTATATTCGTTCACGTTTAACAACATGTGAGGAACTAGGAGGTTTTACCAATGTAGCACCTACATTGTCTAGGTCATACACGCAATTATAAATCTATCTTGAATCTGCATGCTAGTTTGACAATGTAATATTTTTATTGGTTGAAATGAATTTAGTCTATACTTCCTTTTGCGTGAAACATATATTTCAGATAATTTTAGCTTGTATATTTCATTCCAATGTTTAACTGGGAAAACGCTTATTGCTACATGAGGAGAAATATGAAGACAGAAATTTGGGTGCACTAAGTATTTTCTTGTTCGAATGAGCATTACTATATACTATTACTATACTATTACCATTACTATATATATACTATATTGTACTAGCCTTGTGCTTATCAGAGTGGAATAAAATTTGGTTCTCCTCCGTGAACGCGTTGACAACAGACGAGAAACCTCCACAGACATAAGGATATTCCACTGCGAGCAACTGAAAAATAGTTTCCATGTCGGTAAATCGGTAGAACTATGGGAGGATGAACTGCAATTGTTACATCTTCCAAGACCGAATAGGTATAAATATGTACGCGGAAGAACAAATGGCTAATGACAACGGTACTATACACGACCAAGGGAACTTGAAAAAGAACATGGTTCACTATTTTTCATTTTGTGCAGATCACTGAGGAAACAAAAGTATGCGGATTTTCTCAGCGAAAATTTATGCATCGTCAACCACTGCCTTACTCGGGGAATTTTCGTGGAAAGCACTTATTTGCAAATAACCGAACATGGTTTGCAAAATGTCTCTGAAGTTCTGCATAATGCAGGACATCACGAGTATTCAGGTTCTTTTCTCTGTAGTACTATCAAATACGGTCAGAGTTTGATCTCTACTCATCGCCGAGACTATCGCAATCAGTCAAAACAACTCCCTGTATTGCTCTTGAAAGATACGTATCACAGCTCACATATCGCTACGATCAATTCTGACCACTTCAGTCACGTACCAAGAAAACCAAAGACGCGTTATTGAGGAAGACCTTGGCGATTTTTCAGGGTGAAGTCGTATTTTAACCAGCTCCACCCTTGCATGATTTATCCAACCCATTTTCACATGTGACTTGTTTAACGGTTCTGTATTTGACTAGAAAGCGAGTTTGTTTGTCGTTTTGTATTTTTATTCTATCCTAGTTTTGATGGAAAAACTGTTAATTACTATTCGTAATTAGATGTTTCTTCCTGTGTGTCCATTACACTACTCATGAGTAGCATACAGGTTTCATTTTTCCGATAGACTTTCGCGTTTGTGCATCCCTTGGCGTGTTATTGTGATAGTGTATTTCCCAGTCTTTCAATGCCATGATTTCTAACTGTTTATTCGTAAGATTGCATTTTTAAATTGTCATAAAAGTTTTCTGGGTGCTTGTTCTGCGAGTAAAAACCCACCTCCCACGGGGCTCGAAACGCAAACCATCCCGTGTTCAACACTCGTCACCCCTAAACCACACAGTCGCCGATCGCGTANGATTAATACCGCCTCTTTGTATGACCTTCTGACTTGCTACCATTTACTACATTTCACCGCAATCCATCATTATTTCCTTCCCTGTGGTTCTATTCCGGAAGGGAAATGTACTGTGGTCCTTTTCCATACTGCAATCATCACCCAATTTGAATTTCACTGCTGCACTACTGTTACGCCTAGCTGNTCTTTGTTCCTATTATTGCTGTAACGGACCATTCTTTCTACCGTGTAATTTGGTTGCTCACCTGGCCTTAAGGTGCATTTTATGTTTTATTATTATTGTATGATTTAAGAACCACGATTACTACCACTGTCGATAAACATTGCCACTTTATTGGACTTCGTTCTACTTCCCAATGGCGTGCGTATAGCTCTGGAAACTAAGTTATTCAGGCATCTCAGTCTGCTAAGGGGTGAGAGCACAACTACTATACTATGCACGAGGTTTATCCAAAGCCGTGTAATGGTTGGGAAACTCTGTTTCTGAGATTCATGTCTTGTGACCAATATCTATGTCAGGAAATACTATATTGATAAAGGGTTGGCACTGTTAGATTTTCTTTCATGTTATCTACAGTTTAGATGAAGTCATCATAAAGTTGACATCAAGCAGCTGAACAAGTCGAATACGCCAATTCTGAGAGCCAATTTTAGGCGGCATTGCGTCTAAGAACCGTGAGTAGTTGCGTTTTTGATAAGCGTGTTACAGAATTTGAGGTAAGTAGGTATCATTATTTGTTTGACCTCAAATTGCATTTTAAACAATACATTCCGTCCAATTTTCACATTTCTCCAACTGGAAAAATTTAGCATCTAGCTGCTTCATTACGCGCTGCACAGGATTTCCTCAATGTGTGCGTAAACCTTAAACTTGAGAGAGTAGTTGGCGCATTGCATCACTATATCTAGCTTCAGGTGACCGAATCCGTCAGCAATTCTAACGTTTGCAGATTTGCTATTTTGTGACAACACTTTACTGTTTTGTACAATTAGATCAAGTATTGGCATGTTTAAGGATAACTAATAAAGCGTGTGATAATTTTCCTATGGTTTGTTCAGTTAAACAGAATATTTAAATTAATTCAAACAGCATAGTTGTTGACTTACATTCAACAATTTATACCGTAGTAAGAAAAAGTATGAGAAAAATTTCATTCGGTAAATGTCCGCAAACAGAATTCTAGCTTGAAGATGGGTGTGCCGAATGATTTAGTGCTTCTTGTTTCGCATGCGAATCACTTGGAATTTTTGGGAAGTTTAAGTTGAGAGCATCCTGTCACTCAGCTTGTGGCATTACTCCTGCATATATGATGCATACACACACCGTGGATAAGCTGAACTTGGTTGGTATTCTTCAAGATCAACCTTGCAACATGAACTGTGGTGAAAAACAAGCACCAGGACATGGAGGAAGTCCACAGAGAGCCCCGAAATGGATAGGTGTGGTATGCAGCTGGGTGTAACCACCAGTTACCACAGTAGTGTGAATCTAAGTGGATTGAGGTTTGTCCTAATATTCTGGTGAATTTTTGGAAACAGCAACTTATGTTTACTCGTAAAACACGTTTGCTTATTTGAAGATTTATTTCCGGTCAATCTGTGTTTTATTTCAGTTTGGTAACAATCATCACGTGAACATTTTCTTGCAACACAATACCACCGGAAGGAAACTCCACTTAGTTCACACAATTTCGTTTGCATACAGAACGATACTAATACTCATTGGTAACGTTAAGTTTGACTACCAACTGATAAAACTTTATGAATTCTTTTTTCGTTTTTACTTTTTCTAAGCTCGCCAGTTGCTGACTTTATTTTTGCATTATTAATTGATGCGTATTATTCAATTGTTTCCTTGAAATTCCTTTTTTTAGACTAGTTTCTAACCATCTCGATTCATGTTTTCATATCACTTCTTAATAACCGGTAACTAACTGAATTATTCAACAGCATAAAAATTTAACCAAATTTTCGAAAATTAGAAAACCAGATACACACTATTTCTTTTCAAATTATAGGAAAAAGATAGATGAACATATGTTTCTTTATCTGTTAGATTGGTTATTAAGTGCATTGCTCAATTTTCGTCTGCATTAGACCCATTGTTGCGTGCATCGTAATTCGTGTAAACTGAAAGTTGATTAACTATACCATTGTTGTTGTTCTATTCATTACCAAAATTTTTCCAGACAAAACGATAAAGATTTTTTTCAGTTGCTTCTCTCCGTTTGTCGTGCGGCAAAAATAAGATCGGCGTGGTAACAATTTCAAAGAAGAAAATGGTGCGCGTATCTACTAAAACANNNGATTGACCCACACGCGTCAAAAACGGTTTTCTCTGACCACCTAGGAGAACATAGATAAGAGACTTTTAGAAACTGAGTTTTGCAGATCTGTTTTGCAATTTGTTTTATTTTTGTTTCTAGATGATACTTGAAAACAGAAGAACATTGATTTCTGTTTTAAAGAAAGTAATAATTTATGCATTGACTTTTGTGATACAACTTGTAATTCCCATGTAAGCAATTGTAAAACACGTCTGCGTTTGTTGATCTTTTATCAGCCCCGCACGATGATTTACACCAATGCCTCAGGGAAAATCTGCTATCGATTGTTTGCAACAAATCAGTTCATACTGTTCTAAATATATTTTTTCATATCAGTCCGTTTCCATGCTCTAGAGGAGATATAAAATAAGGTGTACTCAGAGGCGGAGACAATCAATTCACAATCGCCACTTAATGTCTAATCAATCAGCACGACAAAATGAGTAGATTAATCTCGAAATGACGAACTGAGCAACGTTTCACGGTCTAATTGTTTTTATGAACGAAGTAATCAACCGCATGATCCGTCAGTGGAAATTCAACTCAATCTATCTTGAGGAAAGTGAATTTCCAATATAACAATTGGGACATGAAAGCGTTAGTTCCGAGTCTTCCAATTGATGTGCCATTTATCACAAATATCGCACGTGACTGTGTTCCATACATGAGTGTTGATGAATAATCGAGAGTGAATTATCCTCGATGAAATGCACCAAACCTTCTGAAAGTTTATCCAAATGATGACCAACTGATCTCCAATGGTAATACTCCATTTATCATCTTTGATGAGAATTAATGGTTTCAGACCCGTAACAACTGCGAACGACTGCAAACATGTGTCCATTTTGCCACAGGGAACTCACAATTACACTAACGTTTATGGTTTCCGATTAATTGTTTTCCTATATTTTTGTTTTTTTCTGAAAACGGATTACACTTTACCAATTCCGTCCGATCAATGAAAGCCTTAAATTGCTCACCGGTAATAAAGGAATGAGAAAAATAGAAAGCATATTTCTCATTCGCTTATTGTTTTTACTAGTAAAGTACACAGAGCAAAATCGACTTGAGGCTAAGGCTGATTGATTTTCACTGATCGGAATTTTTGTCTAAAATAAATTTATGATTATTGGCAAATTGATCACACGGGAATCTATGTTAAACCATAATAACATCTCAATGCAGTTACTGAGAATGTCACCCCGATTAGTGATGAAACGTTTGCAATACAATTGCCAAGCTCGGCGAACAAATGAACATGAATTTATACCACCCGAGCTAAAAAAACAACAATCAACACCGTTGTTTACAAAACTGTCATAAAACATCTACTATGTTAACAATTTCGTTATCTTTAAACAATCTATCCTGTTTTTTTTTAAAGATTTTACGATTAGTGATGATTAGTTTCCAGGTGATTTTCTAGACACTTTATCCATCCTCACTGATTTTACGAAGAAAGCGGTAGGGAAGGAGCTGATTTGCAGAGATTCATTCTCAGGCTGATACATCACAGTTTTTGCCAACATGTTTATAAAGGTGAGAAATCGTGAGAAAACGAGAAGGTAAGTAATCAACATTCCCAATCCATGACCGGATGTTGCCCACACTTTAATCACACTTTGATTGGTTTGGGTCATGAGGAGCGGGAGAGGGGGATGACTGTGTCGTGTGTGTTCTGGTGGTCATGGAAGATCGATCGTTTTTACGAATGACGGGGATTCCGATCGCTTCCGCTGTTCTATTCCTAACCTCAACACATTTAAGTGCTTAGAGTAAATTTTTATTTTTACCCGCTCTACATTCCTGTCGGACTTTGCAACCATCAATTAAGAACACAATTTGGCAGGTGAATTCCTTTTCAATCCTTTACGAGCACATTTATATGAAACCATTTCAGCAGGATCAAACAGAAAGATGGATAAATCATGCATTTGGCAATGAACCGAAGAGAACTCAAAATTTGTGCGCAGTTTGGATCACAACCAAAGTCGCTACGTCATGGTATTACGTCATGGTCGTGTGAACAAGAGATTTTCTCTTCCCCTGACCACGGTAGTTTGAGAGCTTGAATCTATTTGCTTAGTGAGCACAGATCATGCTTTAAGTATCGGATGCTAATCGCCTCTGCGATTGCTAAAGTCCAAACAATGTACCTTTTAAACTGAAATGTAAGCATATATGCTTACAAAAGTTACAAATACAATACAATACAAAGCCTTATTGTTCTCGACGGGTGTGGTGAGACTCGATAGGTGATTGTAAATGCCGAGCACATATCTATCAAGTGACTAGTCTCTACCAGATGAGCAACGTTCGAGCTTGATACAGCTCCACTGCCACCCTGTGTAAGCCAGCGTGGATTTGGTTCTTTGATTCGTTGATATAACAGCCTTCTCGTTCGACTAGATAAGTCACACCACAAGTGCACTTGAATTAAAAGACAACCATAGATGCGCTCAACATGGGCAGTGTAATTAAGTTGTAGCATCGAATGTCTGGTGACGTAGAGACCGCACGTCTTAGCTGAGCGGCATTGAATGTAACCTTCTGTTTAGCGTGAACTTAGCCAAATATCTGGGTGTTACTATTGATAATAGTCTTCATAACTGTTTCGGAAATGTGTGGTTCCTCTCCTTTCAGTTTCGGAAGCTCAGAGAATTTTGCACTCCCCAACAAGTTTTGTTCTCCTCTGTTAAACAATACGCTCTCCGTATTTTACTTTATCCCCCCCCTGTTGTGTTTGTTGGTCTGTTGAAACAAAACTTTTAAAGTATGCGTAGTGGATTGATGATAATAAGTCCAAGATCTTCAATTTCTGCCGAATCAATAATCACAGGAATAATTGCCATATGAAGTCTTGTGTGACCTTTGCCAATGAGATTCTAAACGAGCCCTCGCATCGTTTTCATCTTGACTTGTCTTCTTTTCGCTCCCACGCGGTCACTCGTTCCTCCTTTTATCGGTGTCTACCCTCTTGAATACACATTTATAAGAACTCCCTTGTAGCACATCTTGCTCGAATCTTGACCAACAAGGAACAAATTATAAATGAATTGCGTCAATTTTTACTTAAATGAATCAACATTGCGAGAAATCTTATTGCACACCACTCTACTACTTCTGTATTTTTCTCCGGTGTGACGACAGTGTACAGGTTTTTAGCTAAAATGTAAGCATCTTAAGCTTACCAATGTTATACAAATACAAAAAATGCTAAAAGAAATACAAATGTCTTCAAAACCGATTATTGTACTGATAGAAACCACGGTGTAGTCAATTTTTGAGTATAGTTTTGAACATCCTATACACTGGCATCATATTTAACACCTCCACGAAACGTTGAATGATAAGAATCATTTTTTCATCTCCCCGTTTCTTTCAACCATGCAGTAAGCACTTAAAAGTCTAATTATTTAGAAGAAGAATAGGCCGCCAACCAAACCAGTTCAAGGTAATATAAACAACCAGGAATACAAGCTGCCGTGTTGGGATTTGAAATCACGTTTAGCTATGAAATAATGTGGCGAGTTAACCGCTTGAAAATCACTGGCGGCAGAGCAGCGTTGTAAAGCAAAACAGCAGCAGGGTCCGTAAGCATCACGCTGCATGGCTGTGAAGTGGAACAATTAAGTCAGTCACATATGCCGTCGTGTCGCACCTTGTCGACACTAATCACATTGTAAACGTGATCGAAGCGTTCCGACCCCTGTATAGAGTTAAGACGAGATGGTCTAGACACGTACGCTTTCGCATTCTAGCCAAAGCGGAGGCAGCTTTCATCCCTCTTCACGACCCCCCTCTGTGTGCTCAGAAACAATTTGTGCAAGCACTCAAGCTCCC
>UZAN01039954.1:70763-94014 GCA_900618425.1 Echinostoma caproni
AACTACAAAGGTGTCCACTGTTTTTGCTGTTGGAAAGAAGGTTTGGAATTTCATATTATTTTGTAATAAAAACACAGTAGCGAATAAGCTCGTTTGCGGGTGATTGGTTTGTTTTGTTTTCCCTAGACAGTTGATGCAAGATGGATGCTGCACACACAGTTTTCTCGCGAATTGGTGAACATCTGCGGATATAATCCTTTGATTGCAAGTTTGTTATTCGCTCGATATCCATATCCGAAATCGGACGACGGGATGGGCAACTGAATGCAAATCGAAGTTTGTTGTGATTTCGGCCTCCAAGCAATTCTGTGAGGAGCCGATCCAGTCTGTTGGGCAGCAAACGAGGGCGAAGATGAACAAAGTGATTGCTCTTCTCGGAGGAAGAGAAGGGTAGGGAAAGTGGTTAATAATACTTGATTCTAAAGTTGGAGCTGAAGCTGTAAATTAATTTCTATAAACAAAGCGATATATCCGGTAAAAAACCTACCGGTTTCCCGGAAACGCCTTCTTGCAGTGCATTCACCCATTCTGTGTTGCACCACAGAAAGAAAATACTCAAATCGAACAGTTTACAGGCAGTCTATTATGAGATAAATGCTGAGTTAGAAACCAACTACCAAACCCTCTGCGTTTTCCGAGGTTTTACTCATGTGATTCGATTCACAAACAAAGTTCCATTATGTTCAACTGACGAAGTTATTCAATTAGTTGCATTAAACACAAAATTCTTTCATCTTACCTAATCACAGCTCAAATATGTACCTTGCTAACCGTTTTATACTTTAATATTGGTTTAACATATGAACGTCAAACTCTGAACACCGATGTCGACTTTAATGTTTATACCACGTGAAAATGGCCTCTTGAAAGCTGTCCATTTGAAAGTTGCAAAATTGTGTTGAAACGCAGCCCATCAATAAGTGAACCGACATCTTTTATTCCAATCCCATTACAAAGAACTTGTCTATCCAGTTTTATATCATAATCCTCAAAACATTACAAGAATTCGACGATGAAATATGGTTAACAGTTCGGTAGTGGAAGAATGTTTTCCCAGTAATCAGGTGACACGAAGCTCGATTCTCATTTGAATGGAATGGTTCGTTAAAGCCGAAACATTGCGCATTCACTGTATCCATCAGAAAGCAAGATTTGTTCTGCTGGAAATAATGTGCATTAAGTAAGTAACCCAAAACGGAAAAATGGTTATGTGGAATGCCATTGTTGAATAAAGTCTAGTAGACATCTGTTGAAATACAAAATTACTTTTCGAACTAGATTCCAAGCATCAAAATATCAATTGTACCTTCAGATTTAGATTGTCATCGGAGCCAAGCTGCTTGGAGAAATAAATTATCCAAGTGAGTCTTTTTTCATCCACAGATATATGAAACTCTTATGTGGCGTCTGACTTATTGACCTACTTTATCATTACTTTATTTCGGATTTTTGTCCGTGAAGACCACAGAGGTAGCTTTTCTCAGGAAAATTGAGTCGGGGCTTAAACAGCTTTTTGTGGGGCTTTCGAACAAACGATCATGGTTATTCCAACGTATTAGTTCTATAATTCCTTTGTGGATTGCATGGAAAACCTCTGGGATTAGGTTTAATCTTTTCTTACAGAAATCTCCTTATACTCAACGGCATAACCGGATCAGTACTATAAAGGCTTGGAGTTGTGTTTAATGACTTTTTCAACACACCAGAAGCTATTTGGGGTTCACACTTTTAGCTTTCATCATGCGTTCAGTTTAGATGATTTGGTCATTCCGTATGAGAATGGGAATGATAAATGTGGATCGGTCCTCGAATATGAGCTGATATCGGAAAGGAGGATCTATTGGAAGACACCGTGATAAATCAAAAAGGAAGGAATAATGGATGTTATTTCGGCGTCCAATTGAATAGCTTTGACAAAACAATCAACATAATTTTTGCCCGTGTTTCCACAATTTTCGTTATATAGCAAGGTCCGTCCAGTTAACACCAGGTCTTTAACGATCAGCAATATTGTCCAAAGGATAGGGTGATTTACCTTCAAACTATCTGCATCCCTTGAAAAGCATCTTCGCACAAAATGGAAACGGGGAGAGGCTAAGGACAAAAGCTTTGCGTTATCAAACAGAACGAATACTAGTGATTCGCATCTACACCTTGAAAACTGTCGAACGAAGCGTCTTCTAAGTGTTTCATACAACAATTACAAGGTTTGTATCCACGTGTGACAGGTTTCAATTAGCTTTTGACTAGTGCAAATGAGTTATGTGTCTGTGAAGAGGGATTCCTGTTGCGTTGCGACAAGGTTTTAAACGAAGAAAACAAATCTTTTACTTTGAATGTTAACTTACTTTTCAGGTATACATAGTGGACAGAAAACCTATTTGCAGCATTTTTTGACTTATCCGGTTCAGTAATATTGTGAATCTTGTAACAGCAACGACATAAAAAATGTGACAGAAAAAATGGTTTTACCGGTTAAGCGATAACCTAAGTCACAGTCAGACTGTTATTATGGGAATTACTCACAAACGCTTGCTTCTTGAGGACAAATTTGAGTGAGTGCTTCCTGAAGTGCGAGTTGGGTTGCAAATGAAATAGCAAAAAACATGGGTGATTAAATTTATGTTTTCTCAAATTCAGCTGTACTTCAGACCAACCTGTAAGTTCATTTTTTTCTGTCCAGCTCTTGGAATGCATTCCCTTGAAAATATTGTAAGCCATTCTACTTGGACGTTCCATAATCGTATGACCCCGTCTCAACCATGATTCAAGCTTGAATTTGTTACTTTATGTGTGAGTCAAATGTAGGAGGATAATGAACATTGGAACAGCAAAAGTTCAAATTTTAAAAAGACTGGATTTAGTGAACAAATATACCCAGCAGCTGCGGTGGACGTTCTGGAGCAGTCATTAGAACAACTTTGGTCGTCTTGAACGACAACACCGAGATATTTCGCGGTTGATGCATACGGAAGTTGTTGATATTCCAGGAAGGAGACGAGCTGAAGTTTTTGGCGAAGGGATACGACTGTATATTTTGATGTATTGAATTCGAGGCCATTCACAATGGACCGTCGATAAGCAGTATTGGATGTTCTGTGGCGTGCCAGAGAGTCTCCAGTATTTATCAACGTTTTTGAAATGTTTCCACTGGCTGCAATCATTACCGTTTCTGGCCCTAGAATATTCGTCAGATAGTTTAGTAAAAGTAGCAGAAGTTGATGAGAAATCGCAAATCCATGTGCAAATAATCAGGCTACGTTGATAGGACCAGATACTACTCCTGGAGCCCTTAACTAACTACCATGGTGTGTTCATAGAAATTCTTCTACCCAACCCCGTTCAAGTCCCCTAATTTCATAATTGTGTAGTTTCTTCAGCAGCATTTTGTGACTTACACTGGAAAACGCTTTTGTACGGGGTTAAGGCACACGACGTCCACTTCATCACCGTGATCGGCCGCTTCTATTTACTATTCTCCATCCAGTAGGTTGGGGTTACTGGATCGACTGTGATGAAACTCACTTTGCACCAAGGATGATAATGCGTTCCGGTTTTCCAGGTAAATCGCCATATTGTCTGCAACCGTGGATTCCATGAATTTGAATAATACGGGTAGAACAGTAACGATATTGCAGTGGACTAGGTCACTACCACAGCTACCTTTGTATGATTTGAATGATTCCTTGTTTCTAACATAGTCAAACACACTTTTAAATGGATGATGAGGTCAACGTGTAAATTAGGCCTGAGCCGAACAGCTAAGATGCACCGGACAACTGTTTCCATCTGGTTGGGATTCATTCACAGTGCAAACTTAACTGTCCGGTTCCTTTGCTTCAGTCCCAGGGACAAATTACTTGAAAATGCCATTTAGCAACCCCTTCAAGGATCATTCGATGCGAGTAGTATTCCGACCACTATCAGGGTTTCACGGTGTCAAGATAGTTTCATTGCTTCTACAGATTTGACACAATTCTGCAAACACATCATTATCGTAACTCGTATTGCAGCCTGAGTATCACTGTAAGTATCTGTGTAGTTAAAAATGAAAAATGCATTTATTTGTGCATTAACACATGGGGACAACAATCAATTTCACCACATTTTACGATGGTCTGTCATCAATAAAATACAAAAATCTCCTCTGGGTGTCAGCACCGGCTGTTTAACAGGATCTGGTTTCATAATCCTCATCGCAATATTTGAAGCGGGTCGCGATTGCGTCTGGAGGAAAGATCCTTGTAGACATTTTTCAAAGATTGCAAAAGCGCTCAACAAATCTTTCCGTTCATTTAGCCTCAAGAACCGAAAAGGCAAAGAGTGATTCATTTTGTTTGCTTAATTGGCTGAACAGTCACCGCATATTTTCTTATCATAAACCGGGAGGGACGGAATGATCCGTGAGCTAAAACTATTGATTGTTAAGTACCTTGCCTCGATTATCATTTGTGATCAGTCAGCTCAGAGAGCGAGGATATCTAGATATATAGTATAGTTGGATTTTTTTTGGTATTCAAAACAATCATGGTCTCTTGACAGGCTTGTCATTCAGTATGTCGATTCTAGTGGTGTGGGAGATAGAAAAGTAGGCAACACATCAGTGTGTCTTCGACAAGCAGATTTTGACAACTGTAGTGAACCACCTTTTGCTGAAGTCAGCCATTAGACCAGCACGTGGTTTGTTGAAGTCCCACCATCTTGCAGAAAGGTGCCATCTAGATGTGAGAGGTCATTCATAAGTCACAGGCACTGTGGTATTTTTATAATAGTTTCAAATGAATTTAAATGAATGTTTTGTTCCATAGTTCCCCAAATCCTCCGATCAGAGCGATCCGATTGTAGTAATTTTCGAAACAATTGTGGTAGACTGGTAGGCCGTGTAATCTCACTTGGTAGTTTGCCTTGTCTCGATGGCTTTGGTTTTCATTGGGTCACAATGGAATGCATCTGGGCTANAGACAATTGTGATTGATTTTTCCGCTTTCGTGCTGAATTTTTACGTGTAAGTCTTACTGTTCTTTAGGTTAGTACAATATTTGTTCTGGGTAATCTTGTGTAAAAAGAAATCTTTTAGGCGAACCGAAACCCACCGGATGTACGATATCCAAGTTGTACAGGTCTAATCGAAACTGAAGCAAAAGGTCGCTTTGAAACTCGTGTGTGTTCGTATAGGCAACAGTATTTATACTGAAGTAAATTTTTTTCCAAATAATAATAAACAAGCCTTGATGAGTTTTATAGCAGTGATTTCCCTGATTCGTTTATACTCAGTCGACGGAATAATTCAGAATGTACAGGATATACCATTTCATCAGTAGTGGTTGACCTAGAGCTTGGCGAGTTAGGAGGTAATTTAAGGGAACAGAACAGTTTTTATTCACAACAAATTAAGATTGATAATAACTAGGATATAAGGTTTATGTGGATTCGTCTGCCCGTTTTTTAGCACTTTTTCAAGTCTCTTCGGCATGGAATCCATCAAATTGTTATGAAGTCATTTTCTATTTTGTGCTCCATTACGTATTGCACTTTTGCCTCCAATGTCCAGTGTCCAAGTAACACATTGGCCTCCCTCTTCAAAACAGAAAACAGATTTCCAAACACTTTGAGATCCGGGCTATTAGGGGGGAACAGAACCTTGGAGTCACACATCTTTTCTGAAGTCTAAAAGCAAATAATAAGTTAACCAGAATCCCTAACGAAATCAATTTACTAACCTCCGGTGAAAAATGATTCGGAGCGGTATCGTGAAACACTATAACTTTTCCAGACTATTTTGTTCATGAAATTCTGGAAACATTTCGTAATTACTGATGTAAATTTCCCACTATTCATAGTGCCTTTGACTGATGCCCACCGACAAGGCTGACCATGTTTTGTTCCTGCCCAAATGAATAATCTTGACGGGTGAGAAACTATTTCATTCGGTGGATTAAGTTCTTTTGGGAAATTCGCACCACACATGACTTTTTGTGAGCCTCCCAAGTCTCGTCGCACACTTTGCACTCGTTGGCGAAATAAACGGATTACCAAAACGACGCATGTCGGGATTTCAATTCTCGGGCAAAATCAATACGCGCCTGTCTATCAGAATGTATTGCGTATTCATACTTGATGAAGTTTGAGTTTTACCCGTTCAGATCATTTAATCTTGGCACCCAAGCTCAGGCACGTCTAACTGACACTTATGCATCCTAGAAACTACTTAGATCGCAGTAGACAAGATATAAATTATTGTCCATACCTAAAGCATTAATATGGGTAATAAATATAATGAAACTCCATTTGATCATAAAGGAAATATTTCAGTGCATCACAATCGACCACTACTGTAGATCCATCAAATGTTGCAAGTGGTCAAAACGTTTGACAAAGCTAACGGGCATGATACCAGTGTACCTCAGTCAGCATGCAGAAGGTTATTATTGCGAGCATTTATACTTTGAATGTTCCGATGCTTTGTTAGGCGTGCTGAACCATTCTCCAATCAATTACCAATGGATGTAAGAGAAAATGCTCGTGCTTGTAACTCGGATAAATTCATAATGGCCGTTCCAGCCTCCGAGTGGCAGGCTTTTTCAAACAAAAGAGGCAGTTTAGGTGTAAAGAGAAAAGAATAGCTTGAGTGATTGCTCACGTAGCACCTCGGAGTGATCTTTTGTATTTTATCTTGAGACTGAAAGAATGATTGTTTTACGGGTAGTTAGATGAGTAGCACTCCTTGAATATCTTTTTGATATCAGATCAATGTTCCTAATCTAAAGGGAGCTGCTTTCCATGCAAACGAGTGAGAAGTTTGATTAAAATGAAATCCCCAAGCGGTATGCTACTACTTGTTTATGAAAGCCCTGAAGGAATTCAGATGATCAGCAGTCAGCTTCATCAAGGCTTCACAGTGACATCCACAGATTTCCCGCTAATACCATTACTCGAGGTGCGAAATAATTTTGGGTGATTTTAACTGGATCGCCAGGTTTCCTGAATAATAGAGACTATGTTACGAACAAGAAGGAGGCACCTGCTCTATAATGCATTAGGTTATGGGTTGCTCCGGTATTGCAAAAAAGGTGAAAGCAATGCAAATAACAAAAGGACAAACCATATCCACTGTTTTGGTTTTGAGTCTCGTTCTAACAAAGGTTAATTGGTAACGTCCAACGCTTGAGGCGACTGTGAATATTAGTATAGTAAGTTAACCTAATATGATGGTTTTTGTACTCTGTTGTATACACTCAGAACTACGGCAACGAATGGTATGACCGTAGGTGCCCAGGTTTTATGCGTCACTATCTGACCCGGCGATGAAACTCTAAATTTGTAAAACAATAAACGGGCGTTTTGTAATGTGATGGCCCACTTACACATAAGGTTTAAACATGTTTTGTATGATTCGATTGAGTATCATTTGGCAACCACTGTCATTCACCCAGCTGAAATTGAATCACAGTGACATCGACGGTAGGTGGAGACAAATCTTCCGGAGATTCCCATAGAATAGACACAGGAGCTGATTCGCAAACTTCTTTAAACATCACCAACTTTTGTACCTGGTTATACAAGTGCGTTTATGTTTTCTGTATGGAGGTGAACGGTGGTTGCCTCTTATCTTTGTGGTACTCAATGCCCTCAAATTGTGAGCCAAGTTTTGGGGGTAGGTTTGCCTAAATTAAAGGCAGGAAAAAGTCACTTCATTAGTTGCTCTGGCATCATTTCGCTGGTGGGCAATTTTCCACCCACAAACGATGCCTTGGGTGATGGAATTGAACATCCTATTTCCCTCAGTCTATTTTGTTGCACAGAGGTGAAATGTAACTAATGAGTGAAATGAGAACCGGTCTAAGACAGAAAGGAGATCTAACTAAAATATAATTGGGTTTTGAAAACCATTCCAAGTCAGGTTTAAAGCAAGGTGAGCGCGGTCAATTGTTGACAACTGCTGTTCCAAGCTATTTGGTCATTGAAAAAAACTGGTTACCTTGAGAAATTCTCATCCAGTGAGACGAGCCATCGCAACATATTAACAATAATAATAAGGATAATGCTCGGTTTACTAAACCAATGAGTGTTTACCTACTCCTTCCGCACTTTGTTTACTGTTGCTCTGCTTTGACGAACTGATTTTACATTTTTTTAATTAATATGTAAGCCACGGGTTACCCTTCAACGACATGGTATTTCTCTGCTTTGGTACGGATTCAAAGAGACAGTCCCTTGGAAAGCATGGCAAGTACGACGGTTCCTCATTTTAGAGCATTTCAATTTGAGTCACAAGCCATTTTATTTTAAATTTTAGTGAAAAGAGCATGCTTGCTAGGGCAGTTACTTTGTTGAGAATTTTCTCCGCGATTAGCTGTTTATTCTGTTCTTCATTTGCTTGGTTACGTGAATAAACTTTCTTTATATTTTTGTCGTGTTGAAATTAAACTCATTCTTGTGTTCACAAATAGCAATTCTTGGATATGGGTTTAACTCCACTTTAACAGTTTAACACTAGTTATTTGCATATTTGCATGATTTATATTCATGATTAAATGTAATTTCAACTATGCGGGATTTTCGCAAAGACCGTTTCATACAGGCGGACGTCATATATTCCCAATAGCGCAGGGCATTTCGTAATGAAGGTATCTGCCGGCACAGAATGCAGAATTCGACTGATAACATCCGGTACCATTACATAGGGTTGTTGCCTAAGTTCCCGTCGTTTTTTAAACATATATTTTCAAAGAAATCAAAGAACTTTAACAACCAAAATAATGACTGAGTCAATTACATATTTACAGAAGTCATAACATTTTAACAGCAAAAAGAATAATAATTGAATCAATTACGTACTCCACATCATTGTTTACTACTTTCTTCCATCCTTCCACCCGTTTGTTGATTCCGTTTCGCCAGAAATCCTTAGATAGAGTCTCGAAGAAGTTATTTGGCTAATTCTCAAGATGATCCTGATTTTCGATATTAAGACCTCTCATTTGAAATGCAGCGGAAGAAAAGGTTTTCCGTCGGAGCGAGGTCTGGGGAAAAAGTAGGTTGTTGAAGGACTTCCCAACCGAGGTCTTGGAGTGCCATGTTGACAGCTTTGCAATGCGTGGTTGAGCACTGTCATCAAACAAGGATAATCTGATCTTCTCCATCCGGTCTTTTTTCTTGAACTGCCTCATTGATTGGATGGAATTGAGCTTTATAGAGATCCTTTTCTACCGTCATGTTCTTTCAACCACTTCCCAGTGGATTAGACCTTCCTTATTCTGTCACACGAAAATCATTGTCTCCATCGAGTGCTGAACCAAATCGCCAATTCATGTTTGTTCAAATGTCGTCTTCGTCAGGCCAAATTAAGTGATTGGCCATGGCATGAGCTGGTTGGTACAGTGGTAACACTCGCGCCTTCCATGCGATGGATCCGGAGGTCAAATCCCGGACGGGACGGTGAATGTGCACTATTGACGAGCTCTAATAACTGCGAAACGCGTCTAGTGCTTCCCAATGTATGGCTGGTTCGATAAGCTTAGGAATGTCCGTGAATGTAAGGTCCGGGAGATAGTCACACAAATTATTCTGTTTGACCTGTTCCTGTGAAACTAGGTACATAGGGCGCATGACCAACCATGTCTCCGATTGCGTTTGTGACCACAACCGGGTTTGGTTGAAGACGGGAACAATTAAGACAATAATGAGCTCAGTGTGTCTATAAATCGATCGATCAAATCAATTAGTGGTTGCGATAAGCGTATTTCGATGTAGGCAATTAAGAACGGCCAAAGTCAGAAGCATTTCCCCCTGTTCGCTGGATCATCTCGTTCACCCCAACACGTGTGTAACCCCTTGAACTTTTATCAACGTGACCATTTTCACATAAAACCATGCGGCCACAAACTTTTGGAACCAAACCCGGTTCATCAGGATTGAAATTTCCTAGTCCACTATGTTATTGTTGTTATTTCGAATGCAGTGGTGTGTAGTGGCACAATTACCAGTAAGTAAAACGGATCATGTTCGTCACCCTATTGTTATTCTCAATGTACTCTGTATGACTGATAAAACATATACAATTGTTCTTCAAGTGTGGCGATCAAATTCTAAAGGCACGCGTGGTGGAGTTTATTAAACCAAGACTGCGAGAAATTTAAATTTCTGTGGTAGATATAAAGAAATGTTTTGTATTCAGATAAGTTAATATTTATTTAACAAACTATCTGGACCTTCAATGGCATTTCTTGTTTTAATTCAAACAAATGAGATATGCTTTTCCCCGGTAGTATTTATATCTTAGAAAGTGATCATTTTCGTCTGATCTCTGTTGAGGGTTTTGTTCTTCAATTTTATTTAGCTGATTTGATAAACATTTCAGTATTGCTAAGGCAAATGAGAATGAGGAAAAAGCTTACCATTCTTATGTCAATTTATCAGCAGTATTTGCAATGTTTTTCAACTTTATTTCACAGTCGTTTTTCAAATATTTTTTATTCAGGTATTGAGTTAAGGTTGACATTATTTAATAAGTGAAATCAATTTTTTTAAGTGACCGTTGGTACCCGGAATATTTGCTTGGTATATTCGGGGTCCATCAAAAATAGTTGCGAATCTTAAAACAAAAATATATTCAATGCAAATTCAGGAGCAGCACCAAGAACGTTGTTGAGAGCATATTAGACATTCAATTCTTGTATCCAGATTTTGTAGATCTGATGCCAGTAAAAGCCGTGCATCTCGCTTTGCTGTGTAGCCAAGTTGCGACTGTTTTACCGTGCTGTTTGGGGCTAATTGGATCCAGGGTGAAAGATTGACCGGTGGCGCCAGATGAAATGCTCACCCTTAACCTGTTGCAACCGAACACCTCTTGTCAAGCAAAGCCTCAGTAGATTTCACCATGAGCGGCGCTGGTCACAGCCATACACAGGCGTGTTATTGAATTTTTCTCAAACGTTATACGCAGATGTGAATGATTATGAAAGAAAAGCTTAAACACCAATACATTTAGTGAATCTTTCTAAAAGCAATAAATAATAACTATTATAATTTGATTGTGGTAAATGTGATAAATTGGTAACTCATTGTGTTCGCTAGACCGAAATTACCTCTACACCGTGCTTCCTACAACTTCCGCAAAATGCAAGAGGTCCGTGTGACTGTTGTTCACTTTTTTTATGGACACAAAATAGATACCTGGAAAACCTGAAGATAATGCGGCAAACCAGACAATGCAAAATCAAGTCTAGTGATGCAGTACTTCAACGTAGACCACATTTCTGAGGTGCTTTAAATTCTCAGAAAAAACGTGGCATTACTGAGGGACTATGGTTATGACTAGGGAGTTTAAATTTAGTCAAGTCAAATCAAAGAATTGCTTTAAAGAACTGGAAAGGTTAATCAGCAACCGTATAACCGAATAAGTGAAGTGAATAACAAACGATTCGGAAGGAGTATTCATTGAGTGTTAACAAAACTTGTATGTTACACGGGGCAAAGCATCAATTTGGGAGCAATCCGGAAACAATAGCCACAAAGCTATTTTCACCACGATACATGGTACACAAAAGATTGCCAATAACAAACACCCATCACAGAACGGAAAACCTATGTAGCCAAATTTAACTATGCACAGGCAAAGCGAAATATTATTTTTTGATTTGCAGTTTAAAATCTGCGTTTCCTACTCATATAATCAGCGCATGAAATAAATTTCCGTAACATCTCCAAAAAAATGAATTGCTCATAGCAAACTTTCAACCTAAGATCTTCAGTATACTGGTTATAAATAAAATTATTTTCATTCTATTTAGCCATGCCCCTGTGTAAAAATGATTGTTTTGCATTATACGTTTGTTTTGTTACATGTTGTTACAAAATTTAAAATAGGAGACAGGAGATGCATATCAAGGAATAGCCTGTTACATCGCCTCAAGGGACAAAATTACGATTTATTGCAAACTGTTTTCTTTCGCTCCACTTCTGATATTGGGGTTATTTGAAATTTGTGAAGACGATGGCGGATTTATTACAAACAATACACCTGTGAGTTGCATACACACATTGTGCTGGTCTCGACACATTGAAATATCGATTTAAGTCACTATGAATCCGTCACTTCAATTTTCTCCTCTCTAATGAATCAAGATGACTTTTTAGAAGTGCAGTAAATCAGATACTGATTTGAAGGGTTCATAACATGTATTGTTTGTGGGTGGAAAGAGGCAGAAAACAATTGATTAAAACGTTAGGACATTTAGAAGATGAAAAAACACACGCCAGGAAAATGCTGTAATTCAATCAAACCAAGAGAAACATACCTTTAAATATGTTTCTAGAAGCAGATAAAGATGTTATAATAATTCCAGTTTGATCTGCTTATACCTAAAGACCTATTTACAAAACTACAAACGATGGCACATCCCGGTTGATGATTTGCAATTCTGAGGCANCAAAGTTTAGGACAACTTTCGTTTCATGAAATTTCAATCGACGAAAATATGGGGTATGGTTCATATCAAACTTTGAAGAAGATGCATATCAATGAAAAAAAACAAATGTAAATAATCTTGAGTTCAATAATTATAGTACCAAAGCCAATTCATGGGTCTCATTGTGTTTCGCATCTGGGAACTGGTTGCAAATCCTGGATTTGTGGTTTGTTTGCGACTGGTCATCAGTGCGTACATTTTGTGCCCTGTCAAATCGCGATTCTTTGGGTTGGGGCTTGAAACGCTTACCCTGCACAGTCGCTGGTTATCACCTTGTGCAAATGGCTCAACCAAACCAGATAAGAATGTTCGGTTTATTCCATTTGTTTTTTTACAGGCACCAAGCACTGTTGATGGTGTTCGATGTAGGTTTGACTTCCTGGAAGATAGGTAACTGTGGGGAACGGGATTCTGTAAACGTTTTAGGAAACACTGGCATATTGTCTCCTCAACTAATAACACAATATTTATCCGACTTTATAGATCTCATTGATTTGGCATCCAGTAGCTATTGCGATTAAATCAGTCATCAATTATCATTGGCATGTTTTCACAACTTATAAGACAGTTCGCACTTTGAGCAGTGTTAGGTTATCAAATGTGCAATTGTTTACAATCAAGGTGAATTCATCATGTCACACGAAATTTCCGATAATTTTCCTTTTCAGATTGCACAATTTTTTGTTTGATTGAAACAGGAAATTTCTTTTAATGAGCGGGAATTCCTGACGCAAACGTTGAAGCATTATTTGTACTTCCACATTGCCTCACCGGTCTGTTAATTGGTGTGAAACGTGTGTTGTTTAATTGGTGCTTAGTACAGATGATGCAATTATTGAACCCTACAATTTGTATGATTTATTCCGTTTGATATAACTTAGATGATTGTAGGACCAAGATTAGTGTAGTTGTTTGAAGCATAGTTGGTTTAGAGTAACCTCGTATTCAAGTAGAGTTAAGTCTGAAATTGAAAACTACTGGAGGAAAGCAAATGTTTCACTCGACGCTTTTCAGGCCGGTTGTCATACCAAGTGTGTGTGTGTGTGTGTGTGTGCAAAATTAGGAACGCATCCGTTGCCACAAATTCACTTCGTGCTCAAAATGTTATCATCCAATTCAAGCCGTGCAGGATTCCATAGTAGTGAAGCAATCCGGAGTGAACGCGTAACCTATTTAGTCGCTGTTTGAATTGCGTGCAACTGTTAAACCGACTAAAGAAGGAGAATATTTTTCCTTACGAGCGAAATGAAGCCTAAATGTGCAATACCTGCAAATGTGAGCGGTTCTTACAATGAATACGTTAAGTGCACCTACATGTTTCAACTTATGTTTCATCAAGTTATGATTTATTAAAATTTGTTTACTATGCTGCATCTCATTGCAACAATTTTAAATGTGCCACTTTTATGAGCTTCCATAAACTCTGCCGTCACCAACTGTCTGCAAGAAACAAACTATTGAATTACCAGTTGTATGCAAATATTTTCTTCTGAGATATTTTCTCCAGGAATTCCGTCACTGTGATGGTTACGATTCCTTCAGTTGAAGTTAAGTACAAAGTAGTAGTGCATTGGTATCACGACGGCGTCTTGCACGATCTCACTTGGTGATTATGTGGTAAACACGAATGCACGATAACTTACTAAAGACGAAGCAGATCAATGTGTCAATCTGTACGGTTATCAACATTTTTTTTGCCATTCGGATATTCAGGGTTTTATAGAAATTTCCGCTGAATAACATTTGTTTTCCATTTTTTATCGCCCCCACAGTTCATGAACCTAGTGGCAGACACAACATTGCCATTTCAACCCGTTGGAACACCCTCGAAACTGATCTGTACATCTGTGAATTGCCAAGTGAATAGTACCCATGCCGGTGTTTGAACAAAATCCAGCTATCAGTGTGTGCACACATCTCACAACAATTTTTCGTCCTCATAGCATAACACTTTACTAGTTTAATCCTGAATTCCATAAACCGTCTTTGAGACTGTAAATTCCAAAAAGACTTGTTCTGGCTCGACCGTAGCCCGAATGTATTCGACTATTCCACGGTCGTTCTGTATAGCGTCAATGAGACCGTTGAGCAACGCGTAGCGAAATGCGAACCCCGAAGTGAGAACGATATTGATCCGCAATGCGTACGGTACTGTTTATTTCATTAGGCGAGTCAAAGAACAACATACCTCAACAATGCGACTCCGTCGCTATACAGCCAAAAGGGTGAGTTCAAACAAATGGGTAGAGACCTGATATATAGACGAGGAAATAAATATACAAGGAGGGAACATAAATACCTGTTAGGTCGAGCAAGGGATTCTGTTCACTTAACGTGAACAGCCAAGATAAATTCAAACAGATCGACAATGATCTGTTTGCCAAGGGGAGAGATTCTGCTCACCAAACGTGAACAGCCAGTGTTCGAAGTTAGGTACACACTCGCTAAGAGCAAGACAACGAATAATGCCACAGGGCCAATGACGGGGCATATACCGAGGGACTGGGTCGGTTATGGATCAGGGCAATGAGACGCCAAGGCCACGTTAGTGCACAAGACAATGACACGGGTGGGATCGATAGGTAGACACAGAAGATCATTGGACATGAGAATCCGACATCAAGAAACCACAGACAATGACTAACACGGGGGATCAAGCTGTGATCAAGGTCAAATCAGGAGTGACTAAAGAGAACGTGTTCACACAGGGTCGAAAAAGGGGTAATTGGGAGGGGGGAACAACTGTGGTCACACCTCGAACCGAGGAGAGGGATTTTCTTCACTCTGGTTTCTACAGAGACCTTGCGGAATTCATTAAAATACGTCATCAAATTTGCCGGTTCCATTGGGATGATACAGTTTTAGACTTGGTCAAGTTATTTTTCGGTCTGATTGCTTCAATTGATCAAACCAGACACTGCGGTTTCCGACATTTGGCGGGAGAGTTACAAGCGGGGTATTTGTTGAACAATAATTGTCACCTTGTCTCCACTGTGAACCTCATTCGTCTCTCGCGGTTGGCGGACGTGCATCTCCTATGTTTAGCTATCATATCGTTATTCCCAGCTCGTGCTGGCCTGCGAAAGAAACATCTGCCGGAAGGAAACAAACGAACTCGGTTCGGTGTTACAACCATTCTCCGCTGCTGTGCTCCACTGCGGAAGTGTTAAATTTGTGAATGCTCCGAACAGTCATTTTCATGTACACGGTGTATGGGGTTGAGCTACTGAACGCAAAAAATAAAGTAAAATGACTGAGTGAATTTACTACAATGAAGAGTTACAATGTGCTGCGATTTGCATGTAATCTCTTATTTGAGGTATCATCTGGTCTAAAACATTCGGCATTTAAAACCAAGGTCAACCTATGACATAAATGGATTTACCTTACGGTAAATAGTTTAGCCGTTTGAAGAGGAAAAAGTGCACTCAGACATCGTGATAGCGAGTTCACAGGGCTTTATGTACAAGATAAATAATTACATAGCGCTGCGTACTCAGTGTTTCCGATCGATTTTATACACTTTGACACTTTTTCAAACCATATGAATAACCAAATGCCTCATGAATGAAGTAAAGAGAAAGAATTGTGAATTTATCCACATTTCCGAAACACTCTCAAACACATGGTAATCGTGGTTGGCGATATTCATGACGTATGAGTAGAACCATTTGATCCATGATCGGGCGGAATAGAAAAGCGAACCAATGAATAAGCATTCTGCTGATTTGTTCAGAAATCATATTGAACGACAGTGATGTTTCCCCAAAATGTCTGAAATAGCTGTTTAACAATAGATTCTGCTGTAAAAATGAAGACAATGTATGGTTTAACAGAACGTTTCAGGTTGTTGTCGACCTGCAAGTTATCGAGCAGGTTGGTCGTCCGTATCTCATACGTGTCCACAGTTTTGAATGAGGTAGATTATGATAATAGATTGAACAGAATGCTTTTATTTTTCAAGGGATGCGTTTGCAAGGATGTTCACCCACCTCATGAGCCACGAGAGCATTATTGTATTGACCATAATTGGTTTCGATTCCAAAATGATCATCGACAGCGTACTCGCCTGATCTGGTGGTCTGCTGAAGGCAGCACTGTTGCATAACAAGCATGAGAGTGGGGACGTTTTTAAAACTCTTATCTTGGCCTCAAGTTGTTCCATATAGTTGTTATACATCTGCGCTGGTTTTATACTTGATCCATCTGTTTAAATTTTAGCCATTCAGTTAATTCAGGTGTGGACAAAATATTCTATGCTGGTGAGACGCTCGTGGCTCAACTTGAATCAAATATCCCCATAGTTTTAGCTTTCACCAAAGGATTCGTGGCAAAATATTGTCTGATAGTAATGCACATTGGATTAATTTAACAAAGAGAATGTACTGTTATTGTCAGTTGTGTTGTGTTATTTGGGTAAAGTGGTTAATAAAGGGGAATGATCGATTTTATTCGAAAGTTGCTGTGTCACCTTCGATGTATCTCTCAAGGTTTTGCTTTCGCTTAACACATACCAACCGCGGTGGCTCTGCAGTTTCTTTGGTTGTGTAAAAGTTGGGCTTGCAATGTTGACCATACTTTAGCTACGTTCCACGTCTGAGCGAGCCCGATCCCGAATACCATTTATTGCCTATCATTTCTCAGTGAACAGAAGTGAGGACAAAGGACATGGGAACCAGAAATCTTAGCCAGTAACAAACCGCATCAGGTCCTAGCGATTTTGGAGAGTGACAAAATAGATACTTAGCTCAAAGTTGTGATTGACAATTTTTTTTGCTTATTACGTATGGTTTGCCGAATTAGATGAGACTCTGTTGAGAGGAAGGAGGATTGAAGTCAAGGGCCACGAACTGTTTAGTTATGATGTAGACTGACACACTTGTGAAGCAAACGCAGATGAAATAACTTGCAAAACAAGTTATAATTATGGTTTGCCACCGCGAATCCACGTTACTGTGTGCGATTCACTATATACACTAGTAGGGAAAAGTTAGTGCAAAATCTTGCAAAATATGAAGTACATTTACCAGTTAGTACACACATCCGGCGGTATTTCCGGTACCGCTAATACCACGACAATACAATATGCTCTTGATGAACCCAATATATTGAACACTCATATTACCGGCAGGCTCAGGTTAAAATTTTGGTATTATTCAAAAGGCTACAAGGTTAGATCATGGTTCGAAAGGATCAGTGAAAGTTACTCTGCGAGATTCCAAAAACGGAATAATTATTTCATTTTTGGTGTATCAACTAGCTGAATCAAATCACACTGTGAAAGTGCCCTCATGTATAGAGTTCGTGGGCGATTATCAAGACAAATTCGCTATTTTATGCTGGACAAAGAAAAACGCGATATACCTTTGTTTGCACAGTTCCCTCTGTGTGCCCAAAACAAGATGTCCGGGCTCCAAAGCATCGCGTGCTCACTCCGGAAACACGACGTATCATCAGGAATGTCGATGCTCGGATGAGTAGGCAGATAATGATGTCATCATGGTAAATCCGATTTCCGGTCTCATGATGAAATCTAATGGTGTGTGATGAGATTTTGTTTAAATTCCGTCAGACAGTTATATTCCCATTTGCATACAGTGATGTATTGACATGAACAGAAATCAGCAACGAATTATTAACCATTTCTTAATAATGTTCAACAGTTCAACTGCTGGCAAAACAATAATTTTCTACATTTGAATCCAATTGAAAACTTGCCAGAAATCAACCTGTGCTTCAATGAATACATTCCGATGCACGGGGTTCGAACGAGGTTGCTTAGAATCATTACGGAATTCATCTTAACTTTGGTCTACGAATGTTTCCAGTTGCAGTTTTAATGATCGATCACTGAGGAACGCAAGGATATGAAGAAGAATCGCAATGGGGTTCGTAGTAATCTTCAGTGTCTCTGATTCGGTAAGGGTGATGACTATAATGAATTCGTTTTCTGTTAAAGAGAATATCACAAGTAATACACCAATACCCGTATGATATTCATTGCCGCGATCTATGCCACAATTGACTGTTTTCTCATAAAACATTCCAGAAGGAACTTTGTCCAGCATATACATGAAAACAATTGGGACATGCTTCTGAATTATTCGAAGCATTTTTTATCAAGTAAAACAAATTCTTTTGGGTTATTAAGTAATCTGTAGTCCGCTATATTAAACTGAGTGCTGTTGATAACTATTTGGCTAGTCAAATACAAAGAACTAAAAAAGGTTTCCATTTGTAACATCGGAAGACAAGTCCCAAGGCAAACAATTGTTTTCGAATGACTCATAATCGTGCCTGTACAGATCACATAAAGGTTTACTGCTAGTGGAGACAGCTTCACAAAGGGGCGAAAAATCTTTTGGGACGCGCAGAGAGGAGGGGCGGGGTAAGTCCTATGTGTCTGTGTTCGGGTGAGATTGATTGTGATTGGAGTGTTCGTGGTGACGGTGATGTTGATGATCAGTTTGGGGCCAGGGTGAGTGGAGAGCTTGAACCAATCGCCTTGTGCACATAGTTCTGGCGCGAACACACCAATGGCCATCGCCTCAGCGGTGGCTAATGTGTGTGAGAACACTGCTTTAGAAAGGTTGAGGGGTCCACTATAGACTACGCTGAAAGCGCATTCTGCTCTCATTTGATAGTCTATATGCATAATGTGACCAAGAATGGCACCCCCTGTGCTTTCAGTTCTTCCTTGTCTTAACCAGCTTGGGCAGTGTATCTTCATCCATTTGGATAGTTGTCTGGCACTGCGGCCACGGTACGTTGATTTACGAAGGTACCAGAATGGGTAGATAACCATAGAAGTGCCTAGCGTGGGCAGTCTACCGTTATGGCCAGTTCGGATGATGGACAGCCTGTGAACGTGCATGATAATCGTACGTTCACTTCAATGCACGCATCAAACGTTTGTTCAAGCGATGCGATTTAAAATCTCCTACAAAAGCAGGACGAACGAATAATTTCTTCTTTCGAGGTTCATGAATTTGTTCAGATTGGGATCTTTCCTGAAAGTTTCTCTGCTTGAACCTTCCAGGATAACGGTTTTCTATAAGGATGTCCTTCATTTATGCCATTTATTTACCACATTGTCAAAGAAGATCTTGCGTACTCGTGATGTGACACTCTTAGTCAGATCTATTTCTCTCTCTCAGTGGGATAAGGCTGTAAATGTGTTTATATTGTGCCGTCCAAGTTGGTGATTTATGTATTTGATGCTTTAAGGAACCGCCATCTTTTTGCGGAGTGCCACTTCGATGAAAACCAATTTGTCATTTTCGTTTGTTTCCAACGTGAACTGAATTAAATCATGAGTTTCGTTGTTTGTTTGGACCAATCGTATCGTAATCCTACCCCTCTGTGTGAGACAGAAGATGTCGTCCATGTAGTCGCAGCATAGACTCATTTGCTCTATTTCTCGTTTCAACGTTGAGATTCATTGTTTTTACTCATCTTTGTAGACTAATGCAATACATTTAAAAAAATCATAGGTTGTGAAACAACAAAAATTCGTTTTGTGGGATAATCAATCGTAAGGGTTTGCAGATGTTCCGTGCCAGGAATGCCTTTTTGACTGTTTCTCTCGATCACCGATATCAATTTAAGAGTTGTTTTTTATGCAGCAGCACGATGAGAAGTTCGTGAACCTCCTCCTGGTAGACCACCATTCGTGCAATTGCTTCCAGCGACGTAAAACCCGTAAAGTAACCGGCAATTCATGCAGGGACTAATATATTTACTTAAAATAATGCATGTGACAATGTACTCATTGTTTAGGAAACCCTATGGAACAATGAGTTTGGTGGCTGGAAACCCATAGAGAACAGCAGTACGTATGGGTTATAAAGCTGAAAGGACTCGAAGTAGGAACGTTGTAGTTTTCGCTTGGGTTGCAGGTTTGTACAAAGCACCATCGAGGACCAGCTTTGCGGTTACTTTTATTGTGATAGTTCAACGATTTACGTGATGATATACATTGTATGGTTTCGAGATATTCACTGATACCCGGGGCATTTGAATATCTAACACGGTGTTGAATTCCCGCAAACTGCAACACACGAGGATTTCCTCGTTCCCCTGGGAAACCAGACTGGTTTTTGTGCCGTGACTGTTATCGTATGTTACAATTGGTTTTGATGTGTTTTGATGTTCGATCATTTGCGAAACATTTATTTCTTGTGGCTGCCATAGTACTGCTCCATACAATTTGAACATTTAGCTGCCAAAATTTGTGGTATAGATACCGAAGAAATCCGTTACTGCTAAAGATGAATCAGTTCGATTGCGGAGGTCTCCTTTGACATCCCGATCATGATTGACTTCAAACAAGGCAAAATAACAGAATTGTCTGTACTATTCTTGTTTTCCTCGAGTGCAGGTTTATGTACAAAAGCTCTCTGAAATGACAACGCGATTTCTTGGGTGTTTCAAGTAAAATAATCTACCATAAAAGGAAATTAAGCAGATAATGCATTAAATCCATTAACTCGAACAAAAACACCCCACCCGTTAAATCAAACACATCAGGTGAACCTAAGATTGGGTATATAAAAGTAGTTTATGAAAATCTGCCTCAATCTAATCAAATGTAGACTACCAGTTTTTCAGTTTATTTGCATGAATGTAGCTGTAAACCGTTAGGGAGTTGATACATGTCATATTCGTTGGAAACGATAAAAAACAAATACTGAGAGATGTTAACATTCCTCTTAATCTCTTCAGTCGCCACAACGAAAAACAATCTGGTATTTTTAGAAGAAAGTTTTGATAACTACAGTGGTAAAACGGACAATAGTGAGGGGAGCGAAGGAGAAGGTGGGGTGGGAAATCAGGTCCATGGCAGTTTGACTGATTGAGTAAGAAAATTTTCTGCACATAATATTGGGTTACGTAACTTGGTTTACATCGCCTCGCTAAACGCTTAGGTTATGTAATAATGGCTTGAACGACATTTGTGTGTCAACGATGTATCTGTCCAGTTGCCTTGAGATGTTTTGCGATTGATGACCCTGAACTTCTCTTATCGCTTTGATTTCTAAGAGTTTGTTGCGTCATCGATTGGACCAACCGTTTTGGAAGGGGTTCAGACATCCGTTGTGTCAGGGGCCGATTCGTTCAGCCGATTTAAGTGTCATTGCAACTGCAGGTGAACTGGTAGACGATATATGAAGCAGAATTGTTCGGCTGGTTCAGTTTTTGATTTTCTAAACGAAGTTCTTGGGTATACGGTATCACTCGGAGTTGTGCGGCTGGAACCGTTCGCCACAGTGTCGCCTTGAGCTTTTGACACACGTCGTTCATTACACGATCACCTTTAAAGGTGAGTCTGAGGAAGTTGCACTTCTTCTGTACTTCGCAGGCGAGATCAACCGATGTTTTTCGTCTGCTATGAACATCAATAAATTTCTCTGGATGGCCACTATCCAGCAGTGTCCTTCACAGAAAGGCCTCTTTTCTTTGACAGGGTCAGGAGAGTATATATTCCTGGCGCGATGGAACATAGTCTTCACCAGACCTCTTTTGTGAGCCACAGGAGCTAAACTGGCAAATTATAAGTATTTCTCACTCCATGTAGTCTTCCGAGGACGGATTTTTGCAAGGTTCCATCTGAACGTCTCCTAATTTTTATATATTAAATATCCATACAACCGTCCTTTGTCTCCTGAATAGAAACAGAGAGATTGGGATGAAGAGTATTAAAAAGTGGTAAACTGATGTCAGTCGATAAAAATCAAAATATCATGAACATAACGTTTGTACAAAACAGCCATTGAAATATTAGCACTCAATTGTCTTTCAGTCATTCCCAGAAGTACATCGGCTAATGTTGGGTCTAAGGGACTACAGATTGCTACGCCGTCAATTGGTCTATGCGCTGCACCATCAAATGCAAAACGTATGTTCTTAGTGCAAACAATGATGAGATCCTTCAAATAGTCGATGGGAATTATAAGATGAATACTCACTGAAGAGATACAATTACATAAAGTCTACTGTTTCACTGAGAGGAACATTTGTAAAAAGTGAATCAACAGAATTAGAAAACATCTTATGAGAAGATAAATTAAAATTGCCCAATAAATCAGCAAGTTCGAAAGAGCTTTTAATACAATGGGGCGTCAGAGCTCTGCGAATAGGATCCAAAATGTCAACCAACCATCGGGCTATCTTTTGATATGATGAACTCTGCATGCCTTAAATTGGTCTGAGGGAGGCGCTGACTTTGTGAATTTTGGGTTAGCCTCTCATCTGGGGTGACCCTTGTCCAACTAGTTTTAGACTTTTGTATAGGCAATTTATTTTATTTGCCAGTTTTTCTCCTGTGGCTCACAAAAGAGGTCTGGTGAAGACTATGTTCCATCGCGCCAGGAATATATACTCTCCTGACCCTGTCAAAGAAAAGAGGCCTTTCTGTGAAGGACACTGCTGGATAGTGGCCATCCAGAGAAATTTATTGATGTTCATAGCAGACGAAAAACATCGGTTGATCTCGCCTGCGAAGTACAGAAGAAGTGCAACTTCCTCAGACTCACCTTTAAAGGTGATCGTGTAATGAACGACGTGTGTCAAAAGCTCAAGGCGACACTGTGGCGAACGGTTCCAGCCGCACAACTCCGAGTGATACCGTATACCCAAGAACTTCGTTTAGAAAATCAAAAACAGAACCAGCCTAACAATTCTGCTTCACATATCGTCTACCAGTTCACCTGCAGTTGCGGTGACACTTACATCGGCAGAACGAATCGGGCCCTGGCACAACGGATGTCTGAACACATTCC
>UZAN01039955.1:0-15626 GCA_900618425.1 Echinostoma caproni
TCGCCGCCAAAATACTCTCAGACACTCACCACCCATTACACAATGAATTTTCAAAAGCTACATCATCCACATGCTCCAGATTTAAACTTTTATTTGCACGTACCTGTGCTTATCGCAATTCTGTTCTGCCATATCTAGCACGTCTACTTATAGACAAGGACACAATTTGCACAGAATCGCGCAATTGCTTGCTTTATTGAGAAACACAATATCTACTGCTTTCATTGTGTTCACTATGTACGATTTTGTAAATTTGAGTCCACAAATAATTGCTGAAAATACATCCATCCGGGTGCATAAAGCTACTGCTGACTTGACTTGACTTGAATGGTAATTGTAACTCAGATTTATAATTCACTAAAACCCAAGAGTGATCCAATCTACACAGCACCTAATTGAGTTAGCTACCAGGTGATTCACTAAACCAGATAAACCGCTGAGTAGAACTGTCATTTGCTCTTTCACCCGACGAAACTGTATAAAATGGCAATGGGTGATCACAACTCACAGGTCCGCCCACACACCCTCCTGATTCGTTTGTGTGTGTAATGTGTTGGGAAAGTCGTCCACTTTGTGTTGACCTTCCGTAAATTACAAGTCACAGGTTATGGTAAAATGGATTCAAATGATTACAAAAAGCGTTTGGTCTGGCTACACGCAGCACATTCCTTTAGGACAAAAGGGAACTCCATCAGGGCCATAAAACTTACAAGGATTGAATCGGGTCAACTCTTGATACATCTCAGCAGGGACAACGCTGGCAACAGGATCAGTGATGTTTGTCATTTCCGTTAAGTAGGGTAGGGAATGCAGTTCCGTTTTTGGTGAAGCTCTATTTCAAATGTTCAATATATCCAAGCCGTGGATGCGCGTTGTGAGGATTTGATGCCAGAAGCTGTCACTAGGACTGGCCAGGCTTCACGACTGTCTTGTTGTCAAGTGAGGGTGTGCAAGGAGTTGAAGTTCATCCCTGATGCATGTAGAAAGAGTGCGTACCTCATTGCGCTTGTGACTTCTGAAGGCACGCTCCTTTCTACGACGAAGTTATTTGAGGTGTGGGGAGGAAAATCGATCGGAGCGGATATAAATTGTTTCTGAGGCACGACAAACCAAAATATCCAAAGTTTACGTCACTGGTTCCTATCGATTGTAGCCCCCACAATCGACATACAAACTTCAAGTCGGTCAAACAACAATTTAAACAATAAATAAATTATCAATCCACATTTCAGAAGGTCACTTTGAAAACTGCCCATATTTTGTTCGATATACGCTGTGGTCGTGGTGCCATGCATGGGTTTGGTCGATTTTTTGGTAAGCTAAGGGTTCGTTAATTGTGTCTCACGAACGGATTCTTGCTCTCCTCAACCCATTTCCAGCAACGCAGCGCATTTTGCGTGTTTTGTGTATGTGTGTGTGTGCGCACGCGTGTGCGTGTGTGCGTACATCCATGTACGGCCTCGGTTACAGGCAACAATGGGACCGCAATTCATGTGATAAGTGGTATTCGAATTAGCCAATTCATTTTACCACAATTAACTCAGACAAATAAAGGTGCTCAGAATAGATGAAAAACCATTCGGTGACGAAGTTTAATTTCGTCGAACAAAGGAGTGTCACCATCAACAACCCGCGTGGCCTTTTGTCTTAGAACAAGTGGGCTAAACTCTACATGTTCTTCCAGATCCGTCGGATATAATAAAGACCGAGAAACTGTGAATTACATCAGACTAGACGAGAACAAAAGAGTCAGGTTAAATACTTGTGTCTGAGTGGGGAGAAAGAGTCTTAGNTCTTAGGGGTGTGCGTGTGTGTGGAGTTGATTGATAGCGGAGGAGGAGAAACGATCACTGTTGTGCGTTTCGTGAGGTCGTTGGTTTTCGTTGCCCTTGTTACTCATTGATCCACCAATCTGCTTCGAAAACATGCGCAAACACGTGAGCCTCTCAGGAGGGTGAACAGAGGGAGCCACGTGCAAATTAGTTCATCGTGTATTCATAAAGATTCGAAGTGAACAAGTAATTCTGTTGCTACCGTTTGCAACAACACAACACGAAGTTTCACAACACTAAGTGAATGACATTTCGGGGCTGCTGGTGTCACGTGGCCTGGAACAAACTCAGTGAGTACCATTCATCACATAAAACAAGTATACTCTGTGGCAAAATTTTACTTCGATCAATACGGCGATCAATTTTGTCAGTATGTATAAGAGATGAGTTCCGATCATACCAGTCCCAGAAAACATCAAATTGTAACTATTTGATAAAAATAAAACAGCGACAAGTAATACAACACACGGAACGAAACAAGACTATGTTCCTTCAATTGATTTAGTCCCACTGTCAAGGTGGTACCTGTGGACAGTTTAGTCTAGGAATAAGGGTTTCGGCGACCCAGACTAAAGGTTAGCACTTCGAGTCCTGCCTGGTACGCTTTCTCATCTAAAAACTAGTTTCGACATAAATATAAGTTGAAATTATTGAAAATCGGTTTCCGTAGCTCGGATGAACTAAATTCCATTTTACCTGTTCGCCGAGCTTAGCAATTTGTTTGCAAACGTTTCATCACCAGCTGAGGTAACAGCATCAGTGTTTCACGAGCACTTTTGCAAACACAATGCCAAGCTCAGCGAACAGGCGAAATGGAATTGGTTGAAACTTTGGGATACACGAAAAATGTTCTCACACAACAAGATCAATATAAACCCTGAGAGCTGTGATTCTGTATGGGCTCAAAAAAGGGATAGTGTTTCTTACAACGACTTCCTTTCGTCATTAGACTGGACCCTATTAAAAGGACCGGTATTTTCGAATCATAGTCAAACAATACTCCAAGCATTGTTCAGTAATCAGATATGCCCCAAGAACAACATCGAAACTCGTTTCCTGTAGGATTAGCCATGTTCTATAGTGAGTTGCAATTGATTATATCATAGCCATTTATAATGATGCACAATATGATAATCAATAGCACACTTGCTTTGATACAATGATTTGCAAACTCGGGTGGAGATTTTAAAAAAGCATCCCCACGTCATTTAGAACGTGAGAATGATACTGGCTTGCTTTTTTATGACAAGCACTCTGTTTATTGACAGCCATTGTGATCGAGCTCCTGGTAGAATGTGATGTAGTTACAAGCACATTATAAGATAGGCTACTTGTTAGCGTACACGCTGAATGTAGCTTATGTGGACAATGACTACAGGATCGAAGAAGTGGTATTAGGTTGATCCGTTTGATCTTTCACCCTGATCAATTCGCATACTGGTGACAACTGGACGATTCGGATTGTGACGTGCATTCCAAGTTAAATAATGCACTCACCGGGACGCAGTGAAAGTCACTGACAGCTAAAAATAAGCTAAATCGTTTCGGATATGGAGTTTTCTCAGTCTGATACTTTGTTAATATCAATGGAAGTATGTGTGGGCGGGTACTCTTCTCCTTTACCGTCCGAGAAACGACCAATGTACCTATTTCTTCCGGACTGAAATAAGTTCCGAATAACGTTCAGGTTTATGACAAACTATTTGTCATGTGAAGCCAATATGTCACACATCAGAAAAAAGCCTCACACAGACTGCACAGCTTTTTCATTCTCGTTATGAACCATCATCAGGTGGGCAGTACTCGTGTCAATTGATTTAATATGCACTTAGTTAAAAGCATGTGAAATCGAGGTTACCGGGTTCGGTGAATTCACACAGGCTAAGAGCACGTTAGAGTAACTGATATAGTCATGCGTTCAATATGTTGGGCTTGAACGAGTAATTTATCTATGACTAACGACCTGAAGGCTCACAGTTCGGGTCTCGACAGGGAGGATTAGCTCGCAATTTTTGATGAATCCCGATAAGAATGACGCATATATCTGCACTGCCTGTTGAATATCACAGAAATTCACTGCGAATCGACATTGATCCATCGAGCTCGTGTGCATATTCTGTCCTATAGTTTCATTGCACCATTTGGCGTGGTGAGCCGCAGAACGAGGGGAGTAAAAGCCATAGTTATTACTAGCCACCAATCCGTCAAGGACATCGACAATTAAAGCCATGGTCCTTGGACTAATTAACCACACAAGTTCGGCAATTGTATGACTGTAGTCACCGGTCTTCATCGCGTTATTCAAACGAAAAAATGTAAAGTGCGTATCGTCGTGAATCTGTTGATACAGTTGTACAGTAACTCTTCAGACAGAAGATTGATAGTTGCTCTGTGTCTGTGTTAACAAAGTCTGGTAATGAATCTACTAGCCGACTTTCATGCTAGTGACATCTGTAACACTGATAGCGATAAGATCCCCAGTTAACCTGTTTCTCTATCCAGTCACTGGAAAATCGTACTTTTCTGAGAGCATCACAGCGTACACAAAGAAGTGGTCCAAACAAAATCTCAGAGTCAGCTTCGAGCTTCACGCGAATTTGTCTTCACAGTCCGATTTCATGTTTGTTCTAAAGGAGCACCGTTAGCCCCCAAAAAAGTCAACGCATAAATGTGAGATATTGCGAGAGTAAATTTGCTGGGAGTTGTTAACCCTGCATACGTAGGTCTGATGGCTTATACAAATCCAGACCATCCAACTAACTCTTGTGAAGTCCTCTGAAAGTGTTAAAGATCAGTTCGTTTTGGACACCGTTTTCAGGAGCCAATGTAGTTCAGAGGACGGAAATATTTACAATTATTCCACTAAGTGGAAAAGCACAGACACGTTGACCATAGTATTAAGAATGAATTTTTATAGCTTAAAGTGTGCATTGCGAAAAATCAACTCATCTATCCAATCCAGGTCATAAAAGCGGCGAATCCTCAATTTTATGAGTTGAACACAACTCACTTTCAAATATTCTGTCTCTGTCACACACATACATGTCCTCTGCTCGTCACGTGGTTCGTTCATTTTCAATAGAACGTAATCTCAAATTCTAACTTATTCAACTGGTTCACAGTATAAAACTACAGACTTCTCTGTCCACTATGGTTCACTCAGTTTCGTGAAGGTAATAGACAACACATGCTTTGATAGACATTCATGGTTGTATCAACCAGTCGACCGACACCCTCGGGCGAGTATTCATCCTTGTTTCTGCCTGTCGTACACCGCAGGCACACTGTAAAGTCAATTTCAGAAAGGTTTCCAGACTATGGTAAATGAATGCCCCCACAAACAGTAGATTGTAGAACAACGAGCGAGCTAACTTCAGCATGCCTGGTGCTGGGTTACTCTGTCACTGGTTGAATTCTGTGGTAGATACGAACTGGTGGTGGTGGTGGTTTGGTGCAAATTCATATGAATGATTGACAAGTTTCATGATACAAACGACTAATCTTCATGATGTGTGCGCGTATGTGCGTGCGTGTATGTGGACATGCGGGAGAGCAAGTGAGCACGTGCTCACCACTCACACGTCCATGCTTGTGTGCGTATCGTTAACAGCGATCGAAATCCCCCGGGTATCTGTTGTATGAATGCAACGTCGGACAAGTCACCTTGTGGTAGTCGTCGTCGTCGTCGTGTAACAGTTAAATTGCCGATAAACAATCATTGGTAAGTTGACCAAACGCTCCTCCGTGATACTTGGAGCCAATCATCTCATAAGAAATGACTAGGGTCACATCGCAATCAATTTAGTTTTAGCTTTATGTTTACTTAGGAGAATTCCGGATTGCTTTATTGCCCATCGAGGCTGAAAGCACCTTTTCTGTATGAACCATTATCAAATACTCTCTGTTTAACAAACAGGTATTACTTCTCTAGCATACATGGAAGGAGTGAAACACACCCAAGGCAATAAATAGTGTCTGTTGTCAGGGCAATTCGAATGGGTTAACTGAAACACAGTGTCTTAAATAGATTCATTCTAACGACTGATGTTGCTACCACTACTACTACTACTACGACCACGATGAAGACCACGGCGACGACTAGTAGAAGTGGTTGTTCGGAGTTTGAAAACGTGCATAGAGTATTTGAAAAACGGTTTCCGTTCCGATATTGTTGTGGTACTAATGCTTACATGATACTGCTCGGTTTCTCTGGCCGAAATAAGGAAACAACTCACAGTTTGTGATTCCGAAGCTCGTGGGTGTTTTTCAAAATGGCTGCTTTAGTATCACTCCGTAACCAACTTAATCAAGGAACTCAACTATGTAGACGGTGAATGTTTGGATTAGCCCATTCGGTTTTTCACAGGCACCAGGCACTGTTGATGATTTTTGCTGTGGGTTTCACTCTTTGGGAGACCACTATTTATATCGCATTTAAATACATTCAACTGGTGGGGAATTAACGATCTCCCAAAGAGTGAAACCCATAGCAAAGATCATCAACAGTGCTTGGTGCCTGTAAAAAACCGAATGGGCTAATCCAAACATTCGCCATCTCAATTAAGTGAGCCTGTCGCACAAGCTGATGACCGTCGACCGGATAGCTCAGGGGTAAGGGTTTGAAGTCCCAACCTGAAGATTCGCGCTTCGAGTCCTGACGGGGACACAAAACGTAAGCACTGATGACGAGTCCAAAACAGAAGAAAACAGTTGTCCAATGCTCTTTGGCGGTTATCACAAACATTTCCATAGCATTGAAATTAACTATGGTCTATCAGACCAGCGAGCATCATAGTGATCGCGTGGTTGTGATCCACTAATACAATCGCACAATTGTACCACCCTGTCGTTTCATTGTGTGTTCTCCGTTCCGTAAACCGTTTTCACTGTGAAATATGTAATTGTACTGTAATTGGTTAAGAAACGATGCATCGAAAACATGCTCATTTGCAACATTATCCTCTATTGTAACCAACGACCATATTTTAAGATTTCCGAAAGGTCATTTACTAACGCTGATCAATCATTATAATCCTTTCAGCTGGGTAAGAGACATTCCAGTTAAGTGTGAAGGTAGTGAGGGTGGATACCCTCGGATTAAGCAGAGCCGAATGCTGCCAGGTGCGTCCCCGGGGTGTGGATAGGGGGATACCTTCACCGAAGAAGGTGAGCTGTGAATAAATTGCGGCATACCGCAATAAATAAGTAGTCGCGAACAAACAGCGGTGGCACTACCAGGGTGTGGTGGGTTTCAGGGTGGTCACTTGGCTCCTGTTTAAAAGCCGCATAAGCCTAATGAAGGTGTCGTGACAAAGGTCTATGTGACTGGCCTTTTAAAATTAAGGTCATTGACCTCCTCACTTCCGAGGTGAGGGATTACTTCCTGCTACCTTGCAGTTCGCACTTGGTTGTGCAAAGGCTAGAGGTGCGTCCTCAAAATAAAAACACTCCCAGTGACTGTGGAGAAGTCTGTCGTACCAAAATTGCAAGGAACTTCATGATCATGATCATGTATGGAATCGGCTTACCGTTTCCAAGGAGCCAGCCACATTAAAGTAAGTAAGTAGTGATGATGACCATTGCTACCCACAGAAATAATTTGGATACAGGATGGTCCAGATTAGCTCAAGAGTGATGCAACCATTTCCAACTGATTCGAGTCACACTCAGCATCGACCAACATTAGTGTATTGAAAATTACCGGCGCAGAGTGAGCGGTTAGAACAGTTGAATTACGACCACAATGCCTCAATCAACCAAGTAAATGCGAAACACATCCGCTGGGTGTTACCAACAAATAAATGTGTTTTATATAGAAGGGACGCGTTTACCATAAAGACTTAGGTCTAATAATTGAAATGAATCATTATCACGTGTCGCAAGAAACTCTAATACTCGTATTTTTTTGTCATCAAAATCTTACACGTGATCCACTGCCGAAATTCACACTGGTGAGCTACGAAAATGAGCTCACATATGTAGTTATGAGTCCTTTGGGAAAAGATCAAAATTGAATAACCAATGTGAATACATGAAAAGATAATTCCTCCTCGCATTGACCCCCAATTTCGCATTTCCTGCCGATTTCGGAAACCTAAATCAGACGATCATATCGTTTGAACGAAGGATATTATTCACGCATCTGCCTGGAAAACATTTTGAATACCGAAACAAATATGAATTTTAAGCTTGGTCGTACTAGTTATCACGGTTGTTTCACCAACTAATAATACACGCCATTTGATTCACTTTTTATTCTCCGGACTCAACCGAAACGGAGGCCCCCATGCATTATTCAGTTCTGCTGCCTAAGTTGGCCTGTTGGACGTATGGCTGAAGCGGTATCGATCCCTCCCCTTCGTTTCACCTCCTCCCCAATATCTCTGATGTAATGCATTCATTTTCTTCTGTATGATCCATATTTTTCTATCGTATATTTAACGTAACATGCCTATTTATTGTTTCTCCTTGCCTGCACTCAATCCAAGAGAAGTGCACCACGCATAGTAACTTGCTGTATTTGTAAAATCTTTTAGTGGAACTCGTACGATATTCAAATGTTTGTGATGCCCAACAAAGAGCACTGGACAGCTGTGTCGTCCGGTTTGAGACTCGTCCATACTTTGTAAAGAAAATAAACTTCATTCGTCTGCGAGATCTTCTCTGTTTTCGAGCACATTGGCAAGTCTTTTTCTTAATTAGTCTTCCAGTTTGTAGAAATATTGTTCAGGCATACCATTTTCTATTATCCCTAATGTATTACCCTTCACAATATCTTTATCGCTTACTTTTGATAATGTTTTGTTCAGAAACGTCGAAAGGAAGTTGCCAGCAATCATAGCAAAGTATAATACGATTCTACATGGGGAGTCATGAAATGAAATCTCTCTTCATTTATTTTATTGAGTAAACAAATGTACATTCAACTTTCAGGAAGGCGGCCACTTGGGGAAATATGGAAATGGGTATGACGGGTGGCAGCGTTGGTGGGGGGTTAATTCAGGACTTCCAAGTTGACCACTAACTCGTTTAACTTGATTACAGCAAAAATTATTGAAGCATGGATGTCCTTGTTACCTGCAATTTCTACTTTGAGTAAGAGATTTATGGTTAGTTACGAACTGTAACATATGCTTATGCAACCGGCAGATGGAGCCTAATATGAATGATTAGGCTGTCAGTTGTATCATTAGTTCCGTGTGTGTTTCACCTGTGACAACACAATATTGAATGCGAACCCAATTAACCAAATGAGATTGAACTGATCAAATTTCACGCTTAAAAACAACAAACCCTGCAACAATAGCTATTGTTCTGTCTTCGGAATTCTTCTGGTTTCAAGTTCTGGAAGTGGTTTTGTTGTAAGTGGCACAATTCCACTTTGATCAGTTTCACGTTACTTGGTCAAGTAATGCACCCAACTAATTAGAGAGAGCCATTCACAAGAAAGCACCGGATAAATTCAGAGATATCGTTGTGAACTGCTCATGGCATGTCAAATACAAGCAACTATTTAATAAAATCAGCGTAATGAGAATTTGATAATGCAAACAACAATCTCATTATTCTTTCATTTGTCGCTTTTCGATCCCGAGTTATTATAATGAACAAAAAGCCAGACCATTTCTTAGAACATCTGCAACAACTTGGGGCTAATTGAATACGGATTACAAATGTGCTTCAAGATCCTCAACTTACATACTCTTGCCTACTCCATTTTCAACCAGGAATATATCCACCAGCTAACTGGATCTAAAGGTAGCTATCAAACTGGATGGCATCCTCAGTTCGAACTGCGCTCAGGATGGTACCATTAATGTGAAAATAGCCTTCTAACACACTAATATAATCGGGTCCCATCACTTTTTTCTACTTTAACTCGCACGAGGCACCTCTCATCGGATATTCAATTATGCAGTGCACAGGTAAGATAAAAATTCGGTATACTACCTAGAATAGATAACATGAAATGCAGGTGTCATAAGAGTAGTTGTTCAAAATTACTACCAGCCACAAACACATGAATCCCGAAATTATGTTTCATAGATATTATTTCACATGTAATAAATGTACAGCCATATCCCATATCTGAGGATTGCAATCTTTAAAGTCCGTACAGTTGATGTACGATTTGCTGATAGCTCTGAATAGGCATTTGGCACACGGAATCAGTTTGACCCATTCAATTGCATAATCTCTAACATCCACCTTTGTTGTTTGACCAGAGTACACCATAAGCGGCTGATGCCAGTGAAGCTACGCTCTAAGCACACAAACCGAAGAATGGGCAGTTCCTTCATCTTTCACCAATTCACTTCCAAGTGAAAATGAACGTCTCTTTTATTCGCCTTCCTTTGGTATCAATCTTTCAGTCTATTCTTAACGTGTTTGCTTAGTCGAACGTTCGAACAAGTTTACTGACCATAGACTTGCAGTGGTATTTTGAATGGACTACAAATAACTGCAACCGAATCAAACAAATTCACGGGGACAATGAATTCCGATTGATGAAATTAAAATGGTTCATCATGTCTCACCGGTCACTAATATTTCTCCCTCGTCCTCACAAGCCAAATTGACGAAATCAACTCGCTTTGGTTTGCTCGTATCGGCTTACTCAAGTCGATCTGATCATCATCATCATCATCATCATCATCATCATCATCATCATTTGTGGGCAAAAACAATGTCCATTGCGAGGATTAGAGCACATCCCGCCTAAGCTAATCCATCTACCCGGTCACACCAATACCTGCCAATGCTGCGTACCTGAATCTATAGTGAGATTCTTCATCTTCCCACGCCGCCTAAGTCACTGTCGTCATGGTCCAATCACCGATTGTTTCGTTGATCGGTCTCCACTCTGTGTTGAGGGATGTGGGTGGATAAAGTTTTTACCGACATCTGTTCATCAAACGGGTTCGGTTTTCCCTGGGATATCTGATGACGAGCATAATCTGCGGTTTCAAAAACAACACAAGCACATGTTTACCNACACACACACACACACACACACACACACACACACACACACACACACACAAACCAGGCATGATGAAAATCCAAATGAGACATTTTGCTTCTTTTGAACAAAAATTGTCCCCTGACTGTTTGATTGATCAAGATGGCTACACACTAAGCGCATGTCAGCACCGATGTGTAGTATTCACCGATGCACACGGGAACAGATGTTTTACAAGGCAACTAAGGGTATTGCTGCGCAACAATGACAGCAGGACACTATACAACAGTGAGCATCGATTGACAGTGTGGATATTTTAAGAATGGTTAACTCAGTCAGAATCACTGTACTAAAACCACTGATTTGGTTGGTTGAATACATGAGCAGAGAAGTTAGGCCAACATTACCGAACCTGCTAATTATGACGGCAATTATGGTTGATCTATAATCACTTTTTTGTGATGACGATTACGGAAAAGAATGGACAAGTAGTTTCATTCAGACAAAAGCAATACAATCTCTAGAATTCCGCAACATAAAGCGATGAAAAATCTCATTAGCAACATCTTACGACACCAACCAATTTCCACCGTTGAACGATTCACAAAATTGATGTATTTGCGTGCAATCACCGTACAATTGTTCATAATGGCTCATCTTGCAAGATCGTGGATGTCATCCAATTAGGCTGGACTGATATGGACAAAAGATACAAGATTAGTCGTTACCATACATTTTGGGTTAATAATAGACCAAATTGGGATTTTGAAGAGATCGATCATGTTTCCTTCAATGAAGAAAAGTAATAATAGCTTAAAAGGATGGGATGCTTGTAAATACTACTGCTGTAATATCAAAAATAGAAGGAACTTTTTATCAAAGAAGAAAGACCGCAAGTCGGTTGTGCTTTGCGGAGCCTTCTCATTTGACAGTAAACTGAGTTAGTAATACCTGATTACATACACTATTCCTTTGTGTATATTTGTAAGTTAGAACACGTAGTGTTGCCGCTACTGGCCAGATTTCAAGATGATATCATATCCCGACACGATAATGCCGCTCTTCATCACTCAAGCACCACAAAATGTTGTTGGTTGTTGCATGGTATTAATATCTAACAGTGAGTGGTTAGTCTAGAAGCCATATCCATAAACTCAAACGAAAACACCTTGCACTTCATGGGCACAAACACCCCATTCAAAGAATTATTTCTTACTTTCAAAGGCTAAAGTCGTGTATATGGCAAATGAAGCGTGAAATGAAAAGCTAGGAAGCACTGGACAGCTGTTTCGACCTGGTTCGGTCTCATCAGCAGTGCGAATCCATCGACCCAACTGGGGATCGAACCCTGGACCTCATTTATCGTTTATTAACTGCCTTCTCAAGAGACTGAATGAACGTGAACTGAAGAACAATCCCAGATCTTGTAATGAGTATTGAGTAAACATTCACCGACCAGCTCAAACAGAATGACCGAGGCACATGTTTGAAATTTGCGACTTTAGAAACCGAGTTGACTGGTTTCCTCGTTTGAGCACTTTCTTCTCCAGCTACAGAATGAAGCATACAGTTTCGTCCTAAATTTTGGAGCATCATATCGCATTTGGCCGTATTGATCAGATATAAATGATTCGGGGACAGAAATACGGCTCACACTGTATTATCGTAAGTTGAAGGACAGAAATTCCGTCAATGGTTCTTTACTGGTGACTGAGCAACGAATTATACTCTATAAACGGCATGTCAATCGGTTTCGGTTATCGGTAACACTGACGCGTACATCGATCAGTCTGTTAGTGTCAGCGACACGCTGTGATTGTTCAAGCGGCGGGAGTGGGCGGTGAGGAGAAACACAATTATTGCACAAACGTATACGCGCAAGACAGATGACTGAGGTATGCCATGGGTTTCGGGGTTGGCGCGACTGAGTTACGTCACCACATCGTCAGCCTCTCCTCCACTCATGCTTCAACAGGAGACTGTGGAATCTGTGCTGAATGGCGGCCATCCAAACACCACTACAGAATCTGAAAAGTACACGGGTTAGATAACTCTGACGAAGTCCACATCCTTGACTCGATATCAGCGAAATTTAAAAGGTGTTTGGGCAACCAGAAACGATGGTGGAACATCTTGATTTGAAACCCAGACTCTCTGATATTATGGTACATAATATAAATCACTCGATGTAATGTGCTATTTAAGACTAGGCAGCGTTTTTAGATATGATGCACATGAAGCTGAGGACCGAATATGCGAAGGTCTACTTCAGTACCGTGGGGCATTTAGTGAATTCATCATGTCAATGAGGCGTGAGTTGAAAAGCTAGCGAGTACTGGACAGTTGTTTCGATCCCCAGTTGGGTTGGTGTATTCGCACTGCTGGTGAGGCCGAAACAGGCCGAAACAGCTGTCCAATGCATTTTAGCTTTTCAGTTCACGCCTCGTTCATACGACGAATCCATCATGGAATCCAGACAAACCCTCCATTCAACTCATACAATTTAGTGACCGTTGGACTCATTAACATGAAGAAGTTGCATCCTATTTCAGAACGCATGCATTCAGAAAACTACAAGACGTCCACGTGCATCGAACTCGAAATGGACTGTTCGACATTTTCTTTTATGAATACAGTGATGGAAGTGAAATGAATTGCGGTTTTACGAATAAGGTATATAGTACAAATTATGAGTTCAAGTCACATTAGCATCGCTAGGCCTCGAAATTAATTATACTTTGACATACTTTTGTGTGAATCTACTGAAATTTACAGGCACTACGCATTGCGTTCGCTGTATAATCTGTTTCTTGTTTTATATTTGCACGGTAAATGCATTTCCGATGCACTCAAACTTTCGTGTCTGATGACCGATCAGATGGTTCGGTGTGGGCAGCTTATGTGGACTGACGAGTGACCGATCTGCGTGACTGGTGTGTCACAAGTTAAATGCCTGGAGCTGTGGAATGTTCACGGATGAAGCGCCCGATTTGCAGCTTTTCGTCAAACTGTGTACAAGCTGGGAAAAATTAACAACAGATAGTAAAAGACAAAATTGATCCTAAAGGATAAGCGCACCAAGATTTGTAACAGCAATCACAAATCACGAATCATGCATAGCCATTGATGAACATTTTAATTTTAATTTAAGTATATATATATAACTATATAACTGTATTAGCCCGAAGAGGAAGTTGTCGAAAACGAACTTGTTCGCTAAAACCACCGTGTTTTCTCTTCATGTCAAGATGGGAATTTTCCATAACAGTTATTGTCTATACACTCATCTCTCCTCAAGCTCACCAAGATTGTTGTGCTATATTGTGCATAGGCAAAGTGAAAAATTATCTAATCGGCTGTCTAGTGTTGTACCTCTTGTGTTATACCTCAGGGGTCTCGGGTCAAATTGTCTGTTGGTCGATGGATACGCATTGCTGACGATATATAACCGGGTCGAAACAGAGGTGTTTTTTCAGTCTACGTCTCATTTACTCTATTCACGACGAAAGTCATTATATGCTCAAACCGCATTTCTCTTTTGGTCCAAAATTTGTGCGAATAGCTTAGGAAAACTTATGATTTTTGCAGTCTGTGGTATGTGCACAACTTTCCCAATCAACCCAACACAGTTCACTGAGAGAGAAAAAAGGCTGAAATAATCACAGGCGTAATTAATCCATTAGGTCATCTGTGATTGTTGCAATATCACTTTTCGGTTAATTGATCCAAAGCGCATTCGATGCTCCGAGGACGCATTCACAGCGCTTCGCATCTAATCGCGTGACGGAATCTGCGGTCTTGCATTCATACTGCATCTCTCTCACACACTTCATACCGCTTTGGACCAATCAGCATGTGGTTCGGTGACGCAGAGAGTATGCTGGACTGAAAACGCAGCCAACCAATCAGACAGCGTGGCGGTGTGAAAAAGGTTGTCGCGCACGCGCTGCGTTGCAACCAATCAAATTGCCTTGTCACGGCAGACGTGATTAACTGTACGTGCGGGCAGAACAGGCTTCGAGGTCTGTCTCTCCCCCTTGACACGCTAGTGTAGACACCAAGGCCTGAACAAACCAACCCCACCTGGACTTGTGGAGATCAACCCACCCTCTTCTCGTCAATTCTCGTAAGGTCACTTTACTCCTTGAGGTGGAGCACTCATGTACTCACGCACAAACCAGCACAGCCACGCACATTTCGTGGCTGCCTGCGTTGGAGAGGCAGACAGGATACACCAATACACAAGCACGGACACACGTTCGGAGATGCTCGTTGTAGGGCATTAAATGAGTGTCATAGGGGTGGGGTGGGGGTGAAGGGGGCTAGAAAAGGGAGGAGTATCACAAAGAGGTGATGTGATGACCAGTGAGAGACGAGAGGACGATAGAAGTGGTACTCTGGAACTTGTCGAAGCACACTTCATCCTGTACGCGGCCGACTGGAGGATCATTCAGTCGGGCTCTTCAAAAATTTTCGAAGGCTCTCTACAGTGCGACAACAACAACAACAACAGCACATAATTCAAGATTTCACCTTCGTGGACAGTGGCATCTTTTGCCTCAACTGTGTCGTATCCCCTCTGCTTTGGTAGAGCAAAACACTTCTCGTAAGCTACAAAAATACACGCGGACAAACTACGGGCGAACGAGCACACAGGGTGCACACGCACGCACGCACGCGCGCGCACACAATCTCTTGAGATCTTCAGTCAAATACTCATCGACCTCTCGACTCGCACTGTTGTGCGTCTGAAGCGCTCTGAGTCCTAACGTTTTGAGCTACTTCATAGCTTGCGATTACGACAAGAGAGACCATCCGCCCGATTTACACTT
>UZAN01039955.1:16015-67314 GCA_900618425.1 Echinostoma caproni
CCATCCGCCCGATTTACACTTCGTTGTGCCACCCACTCACACATCCGCACACATTCGTGGGTAAAACTACAAACCGGAAAGAATAAGGAACCGATACTCGACTAGATTGCAATCGGAGAGAGAGGGACAGAGCACTTGCAATCGGAGAAACGGGTAACCCTCTTATTGGAGGAAAGAAACGACGGGCGAACAAGCAAACAACAACTGCAAGTGAAACTTTCAAAAAAGAAGAAATCTGAACCGAAAAGCCCACCACACAAAATCAACCAGCTTGTTGAGGGTATTGAATCCCCTCAGGCGTGTGCAGTGAGACCTCTTGCAGACTGTCAAGCACCGTCTCACCCATAGTCATTAAGGAATCGAAGACCGCATTGAAACTGACTCCTGTGTATAGGCGAGTGTACACCCGCGTATGAGTGCTCCTTAGTCTGAGTGGAGGGATTATCAACAGAAGCATTCTCGAACTCAATTGCTATCGTGGACTGGACAAGTATCGTTCAGAACAGCCATCCTAAAGTGTGTAACTGCGGTCAAGGGAATCGTTCAACCGATAGTACTCGAACAGGAACCCTGTTTAGACGATATCAGAGAAGAGTGAGAAAAGACTGAGAAGTGGCGCATAGCAATCAAAGCCGCTGTTGCAGTCTGACACAAACACACACCAGAAGTGTTCCTTGCCTCATCATCAGTCCAAAAACACCCTCACCCTAATTCTTGCTTTGGAAACGGTTTTCACGGGCATCAAGTGTTCCAGTGCATTTACGCGTCAAAGTAACCACTGCCGCCGTCTCTGCAGCCACTCGACTCTACCTTTGTACATACTCTCTCTCTCTCATGGATCCACAACTCTTGTAAGTTCCCCATTGTCATTTTAATTTAAGTCTTCAAGTAGCTCGACGGTGCAATATTCTGCTTGTGCTCTTAAATTCTGAAGCACTAATAATAGCTCGTTTATCCATGCAATGATTATCGATTTTATGCCATCAGTGAAACATCAAACAAAAATCGATTGATGCTCGTTGATGATCAGCAGATTCGGTCAAGTCGGTCTTTTAAATAATGATGGTGATGCAGTGCACCAATGTATTGACCGATAAATGCTAAATTGTTCCTTCAAAAGCATCACACTGAACCATTAGAACAAATGATACTTATTGATACAAGTTTGAGTTATGTGGTCAATCACACTGACGGGATTTTTCAAATCCTTACTACTTAGAACACATAGACAAAGCTAGTCAAATTGAATTTGCTTAAGAAAATTCGTTTCAAAAAAATAACACTTGTTTTATTCCACTACAGCTTTTGGATTCATGCGTAGCACAACGAAGTTTTCATTAGCAGGAGCGGATTGTGGGGTCGCGATAGTTATGCTTGAAGTCTCCAGCCCCGGAACCCATAGCGGCAAACTGTGTGAAGCTCGATGATTGTAGCGCAACCCAATTCCAATTTACCCGTTTAGTGACTGACTATATCTTTTTTAATTACCCGAATAGAAAGAATGTGCGTACTCCATGCCTTCGAATAACACAGACTATCTTTGGGTCTCTTTTGTGTGTTGATTGATTTGTATGTGTTATTTGGAACATTTGCGGTCATGTGACCATCGCAGTGAACGGAAAGATAGCTAAGGTCTATTTTGTCTCAGAATGGGACGGAACAAGCATTACCTGTTGGTCTCCGACTTGGACCAAACCCACACATCCTTGTGTTCAAAGGTTATAGCCGGTTTGTGTTTTTATTTGTTAGTTTATGAGTGGAATGCACAGCTCCTTTTAAAACGGGATAATTGCAAGAAAACTAAATGGTTACAAATTTTAACAGCAAATTTTACCCTTACATTTTTGCTGTGTTATTTGATACTTGCCATTGGGTTTGAAATCTTTCTTGTTCAATCAATCGTTAAACGTGAGAGTTGACGCTATCCGGTACGGTGAGAGTAACTTGAAATATACGCGTAAAGCGGAATTGTATCGATGGTATGCAAGTGATGCCTAGCTTTACTGTCATCTTACTCGTTTGCCTACCTAGCCGTTTGGTGCTTCGTTCAGTTCACTGCTCCCAGCCCGGGGAACTAAATTATTCCTTCCCACAATCAGGCATTAGTACCTTCTGATCATAGCGGTTCACTCGTTTTATTGCACATCATCGTATAACACAAGACCAGACTCGGACAAAACGAGACAAGCTGATTAGTCACGGATAAAGGGGGGAAGTACCATATTTGTGTCCTACATATCATGGATGCGCGATGTCGATAATCAGTTTTGAACATGTGGTTCATTTTCCCCATTGGATGCCTCATCATTAGTGATATTACATCAAAAGTTTTGTGATATATGCTCGTTGTATAGAAGGAAAAATACATCATCTGAGTCTAAATGTCCTCTGGTATCAAGAGTGTGATATTTTCTTTGCCTATAAAAGTGCATACTAAAAGTTGTTGCAGTCGTCCTTTATCAACCCTCCGCCCCTTCCAATAGTCAATTCAATTGGTTTTCCAATGGAACTGTTTACATGACACTGATCTCCTCGGAATAGGCATTCTGAAACACATTAAGTCGTAAGATGAGAGGACTGGTGAAAATTCGTACTTTCAGATATTGTTTTATTAATGGGGTGAGTCCAATATCGGATTAATTTCATTTTTCATTCGAGTTAATTTATGATGACTGGACACTCAAAGTTCGTTGCAACGGAAACAGCAACAGAACTAGTGCAAGTTGAAATGGTAGCAACAGAATTTATGTCAACACTTGGTCCTTTATTGTGTACCACTGTGGGAGGAACGGTCATGAGTATCTGCTGTTCATCCATTAAATCTTGGGTAATGCACCGCATAAAGCCTCAATAGGACACAAAGGGTATTGAGCTATACCATCGAAGTGGATGACCATGAGAGGGTTCGAGCTTTGATCTCCTAATGGTTCAAAGCATACCAATGGTAGCATCTAAAGCCGCATAACTATCATCATTCATATCCATCTATCTTATTTACTCTCCCTCAACATGGATATTTATCTTCCTGATCAATGATAACGATGTTTTTTACCCTGATTTTAGAGCACACAGCTTTTCTGTTCCCGATGGGTCTGGAGCACGTGGTGTACTGAAACTCACAACAGAAACTCACACTGATGTAACCGGCAATCAATCAGATGGTCACCACTTCCTTTCGCAAATGTCTGCCGGTTATGGGAGCCGGATGGGAGCTTTGTTTTGGCCCAGTTCTTCTCCACTAGACGATCCGGTTGCAGTGATGACCAATGCAGCAGCTGGAGGCAGTTCGATTGGCTCTGGTGGACTGAATTTCGGCATGCATACGAACAACACGGATCCGACAGTCCATAATAATTTGGATCCGGCACAACTTACATCGGCTGCTGTGGCTTCAGCAGCCTCCTCGTGGTATGGTGCTGCGGCTGCTGCCGCGGCGAATGATCCTCGTCTGACTAGCGAATATAATGAATATGGTAAGTTGGGTGTGTGCAATAATGTAAATGTTTCCGCAGTAGATCTATCATCAGAACGCTTTTGTACCATTTTGTAATATGTAGCGGAAGCGTTTTTGAAATATTCTCAATCGAAATAAGTTTCGATGCAATCAAGTTTTAAAACTCTCATAGCATGGTCATCTAAACTCGTGAGATGTAGAAGGCAATAGACCATGGTGGTTTTCTTCATTTTTCTCTTATAATTCTATAAGAAAAGAACAGTTTCTTTGGAATAGCTAACAAGAGGATTCAAACGCTTGGTGAAGTATTTTCTGACCAAGTGCGCTACTGTTTATATATGGCTTAAATTCGCTTAAAAACCAACCGTCCTTGTGACTTCCCTTCAAAAGGTAATATTTACTGCGGCATGTTATGGGCCTTAGAGGCCAAATGCATCTCTTCCAATTGCCTGTCTGTTACTGCCTGATAGGGTTTTGCTAGCCATCAGCAACGCATCACATCCTTTTGATTCTGCTGGTTTGTTAAATGTATTTTGAATAATTTTGTGTTGTTGAAGACAGAAGTATACCGCCAATAATTCATCAAACTCTGTCGGTAGGGCATCGGTCACGAATACGAATCTAGTTAGTTCGAACATCCAGCCTAAACCCGTTCCACCAAAAGCAAATAATTAAGAACAAAGTTATCACCGCGGGATACCCAGAAAGTTATTTGTACACTCCCTTTCTGAGTGGGACAAATCGGGTGCAGACTGTACATTTGAGAAAATCTTCTCTACGAGTTCGATTATTTGCTTGCTGCACTTCGTGTGGACTTTACCCTGGAAAACTTCTTCGTTAAATTCAATCCGGTGGATGGAAATTGCGTAATCCTCAGCGGATAGTATGCGAACAAATGAACAGTTTTTATCAGTGGGATAGCTTACTCGATTTGTAACGGCACTGACTGGATTCTATTAATGCTGTGGCAATAATCACTGAATGCTAGATTGGTGGATTTTGTCTTGTACAGAACAAAGGAGGCGTGAACTGAAAAGCCCGGAAACCCTGAGCTAAACGATCGAAGCAGCTGCACAATGTGCGTCCTAGCTTTTCACTTCACGATTCATTCTCTCGGTGTACAATGGAATTCACCATATAAGAACTCGGTGGTCTGTGTGGGGTTCAATTTGGTATATTTATACCCAGTTGCACCCATTATGAAAGAATAAAATCTTTAGATTCAATTAACGGAAGTGAACGGACTTTTCGTCGCTTAGTACAGTCGACAAAACTGTACGCTAATCATTGAAAATAAAGTGGTGAAGTTTCCTGATTATTAAGTATAATAAAAGAGAGAATAAATTCTCATTCTGTTCTCGTTTGCTAATAACAAATGCAGTAATAAGGCATTAGCAACTAATTGTTAATATATATAGGAGGTGACTATATTTCCATCACGTCATTCTGTCATTGTGTTGACACATTTAGGCATTCACACGCTCATAAACATGCTTTTCAATGGGCAAAACAATTGATCGAGAACCTATGGACGTTGAAAACTGCAGCAACGTGTGAAAAGTATCACATCCTATCCAGTCCAGCTCAGTTCTCCTCGGCCAATGGCTCACTTCTGCATTCATAGCAGTGCTTACATGTGAATGTGAGTCAAAGGTACTCATGAACAGCCACCTGATCATTTTTGATATACTATCCCACTACGATTCAGGGAGGGAACCACACTGAGAGTGATGCTATTCGATCGAATGTCAGTATACTTGTCCGTGACGGTGAAATCGATGCTGTCCATCTACCCGCATCTGAACACAACCATACAGTGTCTACTTTGAAGCTATTCTGCGAACGCGCGAGAGAGGGTGATTAATTGAAACAAAACCAGCGAACAAAATATCCCACACGGATCATACTCTGCAGAAATAGTCAGTGAGAAATTGAAAAGCCACTGGAGAATGTGGGGATCGTGCAGAACAAGAACAAGATAGAAAGTAAGAGGGGGGTGGGGTGAGGTGGGGTGGAGCTAGGTCAGTTCCCCAATCCCATTCGAATAGCTTCTAATTCCCTTGCATGTTATCACTGTGAAAAAGGGTATACGTTCGTCAAGGTTTGAACAGTGTCCCGTTAATCCTAGTCTCTCCCTATTGGCATTAGTGACCGAATTTTATTTACTCAGATGAGCCGAAACCGATTTAAAAAAGTCATTCAACAGCTTGTCAAGCGCTACGCATGTTTTAGTGCTTAACTCAAAACCCGTGAATTACCACAATTGCAATTTAAACTACTTCAATAAGACAAAGTTCTTTTCATTACGCACAAGGATTAGAAATAACGAACACTTTTTACTGAAACTACTGGCACAATATTGAAGGCCAGCTAATCACAACAATATTTTCTATTATAGAAATAAATAATAATGTTCCCATCATAATCTAGAATAGACACATAAATATGCATGTATATATGATTCCTTCTAATCAGGTGTACTCCTCAATCATGCCGTAATTATTGCTTGAACAACCAACCGAATGCCGATTCAGATTTGTTTGACTAATGGAGGTTCTGAAATAAATGACAAATTTTCCAGTCGATCAAAGGGTTGTCTGATTGCCCACTTCGCATGATTCCACCACTGTGGTAATAATTTGTTTGAGCGGTCCTGATAACTTCTAAGCGGAAAACAGCACTCGGTGTTGTTGAAGCCGTTGGAGCTATAGTTATATTACGAAATTAGAGTAATATGCCCACCCGCGAAACACTTTCAAAGGCTCTATCAAATAACCTCAGTTTGGTATCGGTCTGTTTAATACACAGAACAGTCCGGATTTCCGAGGTATTCACAGAACTATCGCACCTCTAACCCCCGTAAGTTGTGATTTACATCGGGTAAAATGATGAACTAGGAAGCACATTCATGTGAATTATTAGCCACTAAACAAAAACCAACCATTCTGGCTTCAAGCTCTCTCAGTTCGTTCTTACATTAACCGCATACCACCGGATACAGCATTGTACTCATGGTGTTCATTGATTGACTGGCAAACTTATCAGCAAGATCAACTGGCATGTAGACGCACGTGGGGGTGCTAATTAATCCTAATCATTGATACCAAACAGCATGTTCCATGATCTTTTGAAATTCCAGCTGATTTTCCCTCACCAATTGCACTCACTTCTCGCGGATCATTAGGATTTTGATCCTCTGTGTGTGTGTCCAAATCAATTTCCTTCGTGATTAATATGCGAATATGCCTTCTAAAACAGACTTAGCTGGCCTCTAATTGAACCCCCTGAGAATTTCATGAAAAGTGAAATCAACTAAGACCTGCTAGGTGGCCCCAACCAAAGATAACGCCAATCACATAGTTTTCATATCACCAATTGATTTTATGCCATACAATATCAATCGGAATCACTGATTGATTGATATTTTCATTTGATTGAGTGTAGTTCTTCCCGGAAGAAACATGTCGCAACTTGTTTCAGTACTAACATGGCGGTTGAATATGAGGCTAGATCTATTGAATTCATCAACCAGTCAATGTGCAAAGTCATTTCCAAAAGTTTAACCGAAACGGGCTTTCAGTCAACCCGATGTTGACGAGTCCTCTTCGATCAAATAAAATCTACATAATTATTCTTTTTCCAATCCCCTTCCCCGTAATTTCATTTTCACAAATTTAACCCACATAAATCGTCTAATAAAATTGCTTCCAAAGCAATTAGATCAATTATACCGCTCAAGTGGTAATACTAACATAACTGACTGGGAACGAACAACGTTCGAGTTAGTTTCACCCCCCATCCCACCCCCGTCACCCCACTTCATCGTTAACTGTGCGAAGCACGTGGTTGAGATTACATCATCGTATGAGCTTAACTTTTCTAATGCCACGTGGCGGCAATTATCCATCTAGGGTGTGACATCATGTTACTCAAAGTTAGATGACTGGGTGAGACCGATCCCCACCAGCATCACCGTTGAGGAGAGCCCGAGTAATTGTCGATGACCGTCTGGAGACAGAAAACCATTTGCACAGAAAAAAAACTGACGGGCAAACGGCACTCATTTGACCTCTGTGGCGGTTAGCTTCAGGGAGCATGAAAATCTGCGGACCAAAACAATTTAGAAAAAGAACAGATTTTCGTTGCCTTGGTTGCTCTTGAAAGGAATAAGTGTCCAGGCTGATGTCATAGTAACAACAACTTGTGGGAATGACTAAAAAAATGCTATCTTTAACATGTCTTCAGTGAATAATTCGAATGCATGTCTTTTTTCCAAATTCAGCTCGTTATCCTACGTAACTTTCTGATTCTAGTTTCCCGTCTTATGGGAGCGACAAACGCAGCAATGGTGAGTGCTTATCCTGGTCATCTCAGTCCAACAACCAATTCCGGATTCAATACAAACAACTCTTCCCTGAACTACATCAATCCTTACGGTCTAACCGGTGGAAATTGTACCACAGCTGTTGGAAACAGCACTGCCTCGGGAATAACCAGTTCTGAATTCAGTGGCACTCAATTTGGCTCTTTTGGCAGTCCAGTGACGTCCAGTCAACCCAGTGGTAGTCCACGACCGGGAAGCGGAAGGATTTCTCGGAATCGTTATGTCGCTAGTCAATCCGGTCCAGCTTCGTCGCCACTTGCTACTGTTCAACCCCACCCGTTTCACTCATTCACAAGCAGTCGTCGACCGGAAACCTCGGAATGTATGGCGGCATCTGCTGCGCTTGGTTTGCATGGGACATCTTACAACGCCGCGGCTATGTTAGCTTATGAGAAACATCAGAAGGCGGTAGCAGTAGCTGCAGCTGCGGCTGCTGTTGCAGCCACCAGCATCCAACAACAGCAGCAGCAACAACAACAACAACTGCCCCAGACTTCTCAGTCTGGCTCACACCGCTCAGGAAGTCCGATCAGTGGGGCATCTCAGTTTCATTCACTGCAACACACACTACATCAACTTCACAATCCGCATGCGCACACGGCATCGTTTCGCGGCCTATCACAACGTCGAAAACGTAGAGTATTATTCACACAGGCTCAAGTGTACGAATTGGAAAGACGATTCAAGCAACAAAAGTATCTCTCGGCCCCCGAAAGGGAGCATCTTTCACAGATTATCAATCTAACACCAACACAGGTAAAGCCATTTGGTAGGGATTATTTGCATAATTGTGTGTTCGTGTTGTCAGATGGTAGTCGCAGAACACGGTCGAGTTAGAGTGCAATTTGCATTCGATATCCCATAATAGTGTAAAATCTAATATATCGTATTTTACGTTGATAAATCTATGAAATTATCAATATCAATTCTGATAACTCATAGCCACGGAATTACTTTTACCGGAAAGAAAAAATAAGATTACCTCATTTACTGTGTTACACATCTTGGTGTTATGTACGGTAGAAGAGAAGAATACCCGAGTCACCAGGACCGATTGTTCGCCTACGGAATCGGTAGGCCCCAGTAGAATAACTATGGTACTGAGCCGGATGATGTTCACAACTCAGAGACGGAAGTGATCCAGCAATATTGACTGTAACACATCAACATCAATAGCACTAAACAGACCGTGTCAGTTGAATCCAGAAGGACATGCATGGGAATCATCCTAATGATATCCCTATGAACATCATGTCAGACACGTCGAATAGTTAGGAAGTATTGTACAGATATTTCGATCCGATTGAGTCAGTGCGAATCCATCGATCCAACCGGGGATCAAATCCGGGACTGCAAAGGTACAACGCTTCGTTTGCATAACGAAATCCACTAAGTAATATAATCAAATCCTCCGCTACGTTCACGTCCGATAGTACTGAGATCATTTACTATTGAAATGAGCAGTGCGGTTGATAGCCATGTTTCTAGTATTCACATGTGCTGACAAAAAGTAGTGGCCGACTCTTTACAAAACATTTTTTGATTATATATCCTGTCAAGGTGGTGTCAGTCAGTTAGTACTTCCTGATCAATTGTCTTTCCTGGGCGATCCGAACGGTAACACGTGTAAAGTTAAGTTCATGATATACTGTGATAAAAGCAAATAAACAAGTTGATTGACATCTCTATCTCTCTTCCCAATCTCTCTGTTCCCATTATATCAGGTGAAAATTTGGTTCCAAAATCACCGATATAAATGCAAACGGGCTCAAAAAGATAAAGAATCGGCATCACTGACCGATCACTCAAATTCATCTGGTGTGGATTTGCGTTCAACCGTGCTCAATCGTTCACAGCTACCGATTGACCAGCAGTCACAACAACACCACCAGCAACAACGCTCGCCATCCATATCACCGCATATGACAACTTCGGTTTCTGGCTTGTATGGCACGCACAAACCAGAGCGTAGTGATACCCGAGCGGGTTCCGTGGGCAATATGATTTGCGGCCTATCTGGACCTGGTCTTAGTCCGGATGTGTCGAACTGTTCCGAATCATCATCGTTAAACGATTATTCTCAGGAAGAACGAATCGGTATTCACTCTGGGCCAAGTGGATCAGACGTAAAGACACAAAACACCAAAGGCTGTGTCAGTTACAACGGGAATGCGGTTTCCGCTTCGTCCACTTCTGATCACATATCCGGTTTACATCATCCCTGTGGCTCGATGGGACGTAAGGATTTAATTAATGATCAAATTTCTACCCGGTCTCCCGGAGCACATCCCGATGGTGGATTCAATTTTTTACGCTATGCAGATTCTGCGAATCCCGGCAGCAGTTGCCTAACAGAATCAAGATCTAACTTCCTCAATCAAACTTCGAGTAATTTCGAGGCAGCCACTATCCAACTGGCCAAACATCGAGGTTTCCACCTATCCACTGAAGAAGAAACGCAATCGAATGTATCCCTGTCCGATCCGGCGCTAATTCCAGGTCCTTATCAGTTCCCAAGTTGCACATTCGGGACACATCCGTATTATTCAAGCTACGGAGTGCAAAATGCATCCTATTCACCCATGCTCCACTCACCCCTGGACAGATCACGCTCGTCCATATTTGAACATATGGAATCCCGTGGTGATCGGTTGCTGCTAGGCGTGGACCCCAGAAAGGGAACTCCAACATCCCATCATCTTTCCAATGACACTTCCGACGTGAACAAACCCGTATCAACACTGTCACTCACGCATCAAGCCCTGGCTTCTTTGAACACAATGTTGCCCAGTGCAACGGGCTATTTGTCAAGCCCTACCATTCACTCGTCCAGTGAAAATCCTACCTCGGAAGATCGTCTAGGTTCCAGCAGTACCACGATCGAGTCTGAAATGAATCCTGTTTATCGTGAAAGTCGACGACCACACGAGTTACACATGGTTAAAGATAAACTCGATTTCCAGTCATGTAAAGAATATCGGGATTTGGAGTCTGGTTACTCAACGGATCTTTCTTCAACTACTTCAGGCACAATGGGTACCGGAATGGAAACATCAATGGGTTGCGCTGTCCTCACAAAGATCTAATCTCTGTTTGTGTTTCATCAAACAGTGAACACATCTAATTTCCTCTGGTTTCACAATCGATTTTATATGTTCTATATTCTGGTTTACAGTCTCTATTCCCCTATTCACACCAGTGACATCAAAAATTACAACTACACATTCCTTCCCCCAGTCTCTCAGTCAGTTCAGATCGAGCTACACAACTATGGCCATTTTTCAATGACAATCCTGACACTGCTGCAGTCATCATACCCTCACAGACCAACAGACACATATAAAGTGCACATATACACGACATACATTGTGCATTCTGTTGTACATTTTGTTTGGTTTTTGATCTATTCATTAAAAATTTCAATGCTTATAGTCGATTTTCTAACACCTGGTTTATCGCAGTTTCATGTGATAGATGAGGTGAGCGTCATTAGCCCTATCCTAAATGAGTCATTCTCCCGGAGGGGCAACAGCCGCATCTACTCGATGGCAAATACTTGTTCACACATTTGCGATCAATAACCAAAGACAGGGTGAATTTCTAAGCAGTGGCACTTTAGCATTTAATTGATTTCTGCTCCCATCTCTAGTTTATCTGCCATCGGTAACCGTTTTAAGATAAGGCTATCAGAATTTTACTTGTTCACTGGTCTGTTTAATGGGTAGCGGAAAGATTGCAACGAAGTGTTAGGTGGATGACTGCTCAAATCGAATCCCGGTCTATCTTGCCCATCATTTGTTTCTCTGTAATGATAATATTACTAATAAGTATAATCCGACGAGTTTTCCCCAATAATATTTGACACAACGACGGTGATTGTCGTTATGTTGTGGTTGAGTTCTTTTCAGTTTGATCTTAACCTCTTCGTCGTCACCTAAAAACGGCATCCCATCATCCGTTTCCGTAGTGAATTCGTCACTCACCCACCTACACAGGTCATTAGACATTCACCGGGATACTGCATTGAAAATGTCACCTGTGATGTTGGATGGAACATATATTTGTGGTGACAAGCTTCGGCAGTTAATAAACACCAAGCTGCTTCCTACCGGTTCGAAAAGTAGTGGTGAAATGCCTGCATCTAAAATTGTTCAGTGTGATTACAACTAGTGTGCCAATAAACTCCTCGTAAAAGGAATGAAAATTCTGTGCGATTCAGAATGCAGAATTCATATTAAACCTGATTCAACGATGAAAAAATCTAAGAAGGATCTTTCGTTATCCGTTTAGTTATTCTACAGTAGCTTCAAAGCTGATGTACGTGGCTACTCAGCTTGATCCAAATGGTCCTCTGATTGATTTGTACAAGCCGACTGAATTTGAACCGATACTGGCTCATCAGGACAGCAAAGTTGCACTAGTTCCTGCAAAAAACCAACCACAGATGTTAAATTTCTGTTCGGTTTCTCGCTTCGAATGATTGTTTGGCTCATGGAAACTAGATGATGTGGTTAACAAGTGGCTTCTCATATATACCCACGACAAGAAATCAGTAATCGGCATATTTCCCACGTTTACTTTTACCCCATTATCTTTTATTGGAGGATAAGTTGGTACCACCAATACTGTTTATCGGGTTTCGTGAGAATGGGATGCGGAGCAGTGTCTCCAGTACACTTCGGGGTTGTTTTACTATTCGGTGACCCAGTCTGTTGTGGGAGGCGGGCTGAATACAACTCACGCAGCCTTCGCACACTATAGTATAGTCTGCAAGGCAGCAGGGTTATTTCAGGTGAATCAGTCGTCTGTTGCGTGGCTCGATCGGTTCTTCCAAAGAACCGCTTTGGGTCGATGGGGTACAACAGAAGCACTGGCCATAATCGCCACGTCCACAGAATTAAGTGGAAAGCGTTCTCCAGGTAAACTCCCAGCAAACACGCGAGCATTGCTGCTTCTTCAGTGGATGACCCCTACTAGCCCTTTCGAAACGCGGTGGACAACATACAACTTTGCCGAACCCAGTAAGGGCTGTGAATGTAGGCCATTAAGGCTATTTCTAGATAAGTTTGAGACAGTGAACTCTGTTTACTTCAACACTCAACCACAACCGGCCCGAAGTATTTGAGGTAATAAATATATACTTCAATGTATAAGGGAAATTTTTCTGTACACTTTCAAGGAACTGTGAGTTAAATGCAAATAAGTAATTTGTTGTATGACAGTAGTGGAGGATTTGATTTGGTTATATGATGAAATTCGTTATGTAAACGAAGTGTGAGCTGAGTCAAAACCCTGGAGGCTAGTGTATGATGAGCGGGATCTGATACCTGAACTAGGTAAGCAAAGATGGGTTGCACTATATCGCTGCTAAGTGGTTGAGTGGGCAATATGCTTGTTTTCTACCTGTGAGGCTTCGGGTTCGATCCCCAGTTGAGTCGATGGATTCGCACATTGCTGATGAGACCCAACCAGGTAGAAACAGCTGTACAGTTATTTCTATCTTTTCAACTCAAGCTTCTGTACGACAAACTTTATCGGATAAAATACTTTGTTTTTGACCTAAAATGAAAGTTGATTTCTGTGCTTGCGACGAACTACAGTATGAACAAACAAACTATTATATATCCAAATCCTCGTTAAAATTTTCCATCAAGCCTCGAGAAGTGGTACTTGTATAAACAGCCGCTCCAAAGAAGGCTAGTTTTGAGTCTTCCCTACGATTAGCGGTGCTTTGTGCCTTAATCAAGCAAATTCGAACTTTGATATATTTTGTTTGACCGGCACGTATAGTTACGTGAATCAGACAGTCTGTAAAAAGGAAATAATAAAGGACAAAAACTCTCAAATGCAAACCACAGATGAACAAATTAAAAACTGGTTGCACACGAACGCACCTCCTCCTCCTCGAGAAAAAACAATAATGACAGAATAATAGTAATGTAGACATTCTTAACGCCCGAAAGTCTTATCATTGAACACTTAGAATGTTCGGTAAAACAGCCATCGACGCAAAATAGTTTACTTGCCAGCAATCAGAAGTTTTCTCTAGAGATTCGGCTTTAACCTTCTAAATAGGGCTCTCGGAACCGCGTGAGGCCGATTAGACCAGTCTGCTTTCTTTGGTTTCCTCCTCTTGCATTCGTCTATTCCATTTGTGTTGGCGATTTACGCGATCACAGAAATTGACCTAACGTGGCAATTTGACGAAAAGGTGAAACGATAATATTTTTGAGGGGTGCTGGTGGTGGTGGTGATGGTGGTGGATGATGGCGTTCATAATAAGATTATACGACAGGTCAGTGGATCCCCACTTTGACGATTCGAATCCAAGGGATTAGCGCATAAACGGCGGTTCTAATCCCTTGAGAGACGAATCCGAGCACGTGCAGGCCTTTTAAAGCCATATCAAAAATCCTTTTATTGGTATCAGGATCCTACCAGCAGAAACTCAGCAAACCTTTCGGTGATCGGTATAAACTGCCTCGCGTTTTTTCGCACTCACAACCCCTATTGTCATGCAGTGTGATCTTGAGAGTTCACCTGTGTCCAATCTGAACTGTCCCACATTGACTGATAGAAGCAAAGAGATTGAAGACGAGAATTCAAATCCGTTTATCGTCATTTCGTATTGAAGTCCTCTAAAAAATTCACTATGAAAATTGATAGTTCCACAATAGGCTCCCTTTCAATATACGAATTGTCGATTTTCATAAAACCAGGACAGATTTTAAATTGCGGTTATCCGTAATATAACTATTTGTGAGAATCAAATAGCGGTATAACACTACTGATGAAGGTAAAATGATGAAACACATGCACACATTATTTAAAACTGCGTTACGGACTTTGATATCTGTCACAGGTTGTTCAAAAGACAGTTCAGAATCCAGCTTTGTGAATCACATAAAGAAACCACACAAATTCTCTCTGATGCTAGTGAAAAACAACTTATGGTGAAGACGAGGTAGCTCAAAATTATCCTTTATAATGTTAATGGTCTACTGTACTCCTACGACTCCGTTTATAATCACCGTTTATTTTATTTTTCAGTTTAAATTAAGAACATTGGTAGTGTCATGCTTAAGAAAACTAAGTTGTTTAAGGCTACAATCTGTGTCCGGAAGATTTAGATGCTGTCACTGACCTGAGTGGGACTTTGAACTCATCACCACTTCACTCATCACTTCGACTTTAGACAGTCTTCTTCTGGTCTGGGTCAGTGTTACTCAATTCTAACAGGCGCCAACAGTACTTCTTCGAATCAAATGACATTGATGGGTTATTGGTTTTTCATAACTGAGCCCTTCCGACCTTTGCTCTTGTTCAACACACCCAGGTGTTTTATAACTCCTGTGACTTAGAGCACAAAGAAACTCCCCAAGATATACACAATTTATTTCGTTGGTTTTCTCTAAAGCTTCGGTACCCAGATAAGGATCTACTAATAAACCAGACTACTCAGATACACCGTAACACGTAAGTTGTACACATTCTGTCAAGCTCCGTTACTTGGCAATGATTGCATTCTCATGGATGGTGGTGGTAGTAAGTAATGTTGGAAGTCATTTTTCCTACCTAACTCCCAACATAATAAAACCATTTATGTTCAATTGCTGCACACGTCATTTGTAGTCCTGATCACAGGAACTTGCTTTGGTGGTTATTGATATCAATACTGATATCAGTCAATCACACACACACGACAGTAGACTGTGACAATGAATCGTGATTTCACTTGATTGACTTATTTTCTCTGGTATCAACAGGCCTTTAACCATCTGCACTCGACATCCTTTCTGAAGTTCTTTTTCAATTTCTTCCAAGAAGCCGTTCCTAAATTCCCCTTGCCTGGTACACGAAATGTGCGTCTTTATCTATCGTACAGTGTCCCACGTTAGGATAAGGATAGTTCTTTTTTGTTTACTCAGTTATTTGTCCCATCGAGTAAGAATTTCGACTGTTCAGTTCAATCTCGTTCGTCAACGTCTTGTGCAACTTCACAGTGTCTTGATTGAACCGATTAAAGGCCAAACAGCTCCAACTGCCCGCAGGGAACCACTGATCATTTCTCAACTCAGAGTGAGATCCCAAGGATCACGTGGGATTGAGATATATCAATTTAAGGCCTAGACACAACTGCAGTGTTCAAACAATGTCGGCTGACTACCCAGTCCAGCCTTTTCAGGAGGAGGCACTTATCGTTCCTTGGAGGATCGCTCACTTATTGAATGTGTGCATGTGTGTGTGTGTGTGCATGCATGTGCGTGTGTGTCACGTCCGGCGATGAGCGCGTTCCCTTCCTCCCCTTCTCTCCCGCCCTCTCTCTCTCTCAAGAGTTTAACAACCAGGCGCGATTACATTTGCCAACTTGGAGTGGTCCACTTGAGCTCGATTCTGCCCTCACTGTGTTTGTAATTAGAAATAGGTTACGGGTCTCTTTCACACCAACCAAGGAATGGAACAGAAACGGAGTTGATATACGGGAGTGGGAGAGGAATAACGGAGAGGCGGGAAATACTGCGCCAGAAGTTCAATTTAATCGACTGCCAAACTGGAGCTCCTTGAAAAGCATCTCCGACAGAGTATGATCTCAGGAACCATTTTAGTCCTACTATTCGACTGAGAGAAAAAACGGGCCTTCAGGTCAATATAGTCGCGTAGCCTATTTAAGCTCCTTATTAACATCCATCTAGCAATCTACGTGTCGTCTACTACGGTGATCCATGTAACGAAAGAGATGACATATTAAAAATTGTAGGTAATCCAGCAATTTTGTCTATCAATCATGCCCAGTATTCTTCCCCATTGCTGTAACCGAAAACAAGTAACTATTAGTGAAATACAGGACAAAAATTAGAATGAATCGTTCATTTCCATGATTCGCAAAGTTCGAATAAGTGAGGCATTATTGATATTGAAAGTGATCAAGTACTCGCTCACTTAAAAGTCGCCATCAATTAAGCAGCATAAAAATTGGTAAGAACCATTGACTTTATCTCGTTAGAATTCGATATGACAATTGTGAAATTATTAATTACGTTAGGTTCTATTATCAGTGGTAATTCGCGAACCTTGTGACGATTCACGAGCGGAAGTCGGAACATAGACATCTGATTGCACTTAAATATGGACAGCTTAGTGTTTTTACCACACTGACTCTCGACACTAACCAAAGGAGACATAATATAGTAACTCTCAAGTACAATCGAAAACCTTCCAACAAACCAAGTCTTCCTTGCAGCTTTTAGTAACTATACATAAATAAGCCTTGGATAATAGGGAGAGATATGGGTGTTTTAGCCTAGATAAAACTATTCATATTAACATTGAAAATTTTTAGGTTTATTAAGGATTCAAGAAGTGAACAACATATTCCTAAATTTCTCACACACTGAAACGGTAAATTATATGGTAACTTGATTTGCTTCAGCCAAGAGGTTTGAGGACTTATTTTATCCAGACCGAAAGAAGATATCTGTCGAGAGATGTTAACATTTCGCTTAATCTTCTCAATCGCTGAAGTGAAACAAACAAGCACCTTTATAGTTCATTGGATTTGTGAATCCTAGGGAACGGACGTGTACAGTTAGATACGGGCTATTCGAAGTAAAAAATAGGCCAACTCCACGGCAAGTGAACTGATTGGATCAACAACTTTTGGGCGCACAGAACGGGATTATGTAATCTGATTAGCAATTCCTCACTTATTGCCAACAGTTTTGCATTGCAATTACGTAACAACGGTTTGAAAGACGAAGCGCGATCAACTTTGGGTTTGGTTGTCATGATGTGTTTGCAATTGATGACCCTGAATTACGTGTGATCGCCTGATTACTGGGCACGGATTGCGTCGTCGATTCCATCAACCACTGTGGAATGCGTTCGGTCATCCGCCGTGATAAGTGACGAGTGGTTCTGCCTATATATGCGTGACCGCAAGTGCAGGTGAACTGGTATACAATGTGTGAGACAGAACTGGATTCCCAACCATGTATACGTTTGTCCAGATCAATTCCATGAATAGAAGCAATAACCCCTGTCTAACTGTATACGTCCGTCCACTAGGATCCAATGTGCTCTAAAGGTGCTTGTTTGTTTCACGTCAGCGATTGAGAAGATTGAACGAAATGTTCACATCTCGCGACATATTGTAACGAGGAGGCGAATTGGCTGTCAAAACGTTTTTTTGCCTTCCATGGTGATGGGAATTTCAAAGAGAGCTTGCTGGCATCCTGAGAGCCCCTGGATCGCTGGGTTAGTTGCGCAAGGCTGGTCTCGGTTTGAGCTACCTTACTAACGTTAATTGGATCCTTTTTTTCTGGTTACCGTCTGAAATGTAGTCCAGTTATGGCTTGCGTCCGCACACGAGTATGTCGCAAGTTGTAGATCCCAATACGAGACATGTCTCAAAAACGTCCGTGTCTAAATATGTATGGACACAAGGATAAGGAATGCACTCAGGCTCTCAGAACTCTTACTCTGGCTTGCACACATATGCACACACACACACACACGCACACACATTCCTGCACTTCCATTTGTTCGAGTGTGTGCTTACCTGTCTACCAATGTGCGGGTTGACTGACAGCTGACACTTCGCGATCCCCGCTTCAGTGCACGTGTCTGCGTGTGTGCTTACATTGCAATAAGTAAACCTTTCCCTCTGTCATGCCCTTGTGTGGTGCGGTAGTTCCGGTTCCACTTATCGGACCGAACTTGGGAGTGTAGAGCAGAGGAAAAAACTTAAGTGTGCAGTTCCGTTCCACAGAACTTGAATTCATTTCAACGCAGACAGACGGGCACTTTCAACCCGACCGACTCCGCCTACATGTACCGCTCCAGTGCGGTCGTCGACTCCACCCGCTTGCATCAATTCATTTGAATTGAAGCGCTGTACCCTCCTTTCAGCGCGCGCACAAACACAATCGCCCAATTACAGAGTCACAATCATTCGTTGTGCACCTTGCCTTGTACACGTGCACGTCGTGGTCCCTTCGACGGTCACACATGTGATGAGGAACCTGTGTCTGATCCCTTCTTTTCTCCCCCTCTTTTGGTTCCGTACTGTAGTGCGCTAGTTTTGCTTGCGCGCTGTATTGCAGTCGGTTCCGGGGAAAAAGGCAGCTTATACCAGTGCAGCTTATACCATGTGTTGGATGATGAGGTAGGGATGAAACTGCGGGAACTGTTGGTCGGAACTATGAATGAGCACACAACTCATTTCCTGTGGGATTCAACTTGAAGTCAATTCAGAACGAGGGGGGGGGGGACAAACAGGNGATAATGAATGGGAAATAAAGCAACTCGGACAAAGCCCGGTTCGGGGTGAAAATAGTCACCGGTGCATTGTTCTGTGTGATCATTTGCGTTGTTCAGCTTATCTCGAGTTTTAAATGTGAAGGCGAGAAACGACTGGATGAATGCAACCGCAGCTGATATTCATATATGAACAGAACTATATTTCTACATGGATTACAAATTGTAAATTGCAATCTGTCCTATCTTGGCGGTCAGGGGGAGGGGGCAAATAACGCAATAATAAAATAAAACCTTGCACTATGAATACTCTACATTTAACTATTCTCCAAGCTGAATAAATGTGGAAAGGGACAGTCAAGTTTTCCGAATTTCAAAAGCGTTTTCAGACATTAATGTCATACGAACAGGTTGCGGATTGAAAGAGACGGTTACGTAGTAAATAACCTTACTGATAATCGAGCTATGATCTCGCAACTGGCCCTGCCGCAACCCTATCTGGTTACACATTTGTTAATCCACTTCTTTTTTACAAAAGATGAGTTCTGCTAAGAATCGTGCCTTTAATTAAACAGTTCCCAAATTGATCGTCAGTGGTATTTCTGATGCTATTATGTGGTTGGGGATCAGTGTTAGATAATTATAACCATAACTGATCACATTTATACTGCCAGGGGAAGCTAAGTTGACCGATAGGACTTACAAATCTAGGAAAATTACAAATTTGCAAATAGTCTCGTTCGTTTATCGACATCCGTATGAGATTACTCGTGTCCAATGAACGGATGAAAGCGAAAGCGAAGCAAACCTTCTGAACGTGTGTTCTCCGCATAATTGATACCAAACATTACTTCAAAAATCGAACTTTTTCCTGGGCTTCATTGAGTTACACGTTTGGCGCACGTTTTGCGAATACCCCCGGACGCAACACTCATCAACAAAGACAGTCCAATGTTGTTTTCGTTTACTGAGTTTTTTATATCAGCTGATTTTTGTACCAGAAAGGAACACTTATTATCAGGTACAGCGATCAGTAAGTTTTCGGAATTTTCAAAACTTGTTTTTCACTCGATTGCTAAACTTCCGTTCCACACGGGGTACGTCAACAGGTAATTTACTTTAACAGCGAACTAGTCTGTTCGGTTGTTCGATTGAATCTGTAAAGCTCGTAACAGTAGTTTTTCTAAGAAAGCTAACAGATAAGGAGATTCATTCAGTTCCATTGGGAAAAGATCAAGTCGATGAACGTGATACGAACTCTGACTCTCGTACACAGCGTACGTTCTTCTAGCTGATCTAAGACGATAGTATACCGCACAAAAGTGCAAACAGTGTCTATAAGTATGTTCGTTCGAATCGAACCGAGATGATTGATCTTTACACATTTGGATTGAACGATCACTGTTCAGAATCCCCCGAGTGGCAGAATCAAACAACAACAAAAATGTAGTCAATATAATAGAAAAAGAGTGATTACTCTGGTTGAGAAGTTGGGGATTGATTCCTTTATTATCTAATGATGCATCGCTCAAATTTACCAAGGATGACTACAACTCAATTTGATTCAACCCACTGGAAGCAGTAATCTATTTTAGTGTCTAAAACCTAGCCAGATTCCACTGCGAAGATGTAACATATTGTTTTCGTTCACGAACATTATTGTCCATAGATTATTACGATTTCAAAACAATCGTAGTGTGATATGTGAGTAAATTACTATCTTGATGTAAGGCGTCGGGTTCGCTAGTTTTGTTGTAACTATTGTGAATGAGATACTGTGTTATCTATAGCATATCCAGATGTCTCATAAACAATGTACTTTGTGTGTGACGACAATCCTACGGACAAATCGGTGAGAATATATGCAGTTTCTTTTATGTTCACGCACATCCATCGGAGTAGTCTATGGTATGGGTACGCTATCCGATAGTGTATCCGGAATCATGGGAATCTCTGACCAAATCGAGAATCAAAGTATTCCACAATTCTTCTTTCACTTCCCTATGTTGAATATATAATTATGTACAAGCAATTTTGATCAAGCGAGAACTGACCATTCAAAGGATTGTGAAAATATAACTTAAAAGGTTAACCGACAATGAGGAGGGTCCAATACATGACCTTCCGAACAATGTGTCACGGTGACGAACTCCACTGGATCATTGCTCATTATGAGAAAAGTATCAAATAATGGTGTTTCCAAATGATGAGAGTATGAGAGACAACAGACTTATAATTGCTGCTACACATCCCGCAACGAAACTATTGAACTTCCCGGATTTGACGCACTTAAATCGGTAGATGCACCGTGCATCTCACGTCTCTGATTCGTTGCGATAACTGGCAATCGCGGTACGTGAGCAGTCGACAGGCTGGTCACATCACTATGATCTCGGTGACAGCCTACTATGATCACTCAGAAAGACCTGAAAATTAAAACACGGACGCTCCAGAAGATCAATATAAACAAACAGAAAACCCACAAGGTGGGTTGTAATAGACTTAGGGATCTCGAGAAATACAAAGACTTTGCTTTCATGCGATCAAATTTGGCATAAATTTAATAGTCAGCCGGTGGAATAGGTTAAGACTCGTGTTGGCATGGTATGTGAAGCGGAAAAAAAGTAAAAACCAAGCAAAAGCGAAACGGAAACATGAAGAAGCTTTCGGAGATGAAGGAATGCAGGTCTGTACATATTACCTCAAACTCCATGAGCCACTGATAGGAGATAGATACGGTGCCTGATTTAGTCACCTCGGTGAAAACGATGCAGAGAAACGCTTCATTAAACAAAATGCAAGAAAAAGAGTAGATGCACGGATTTGACAACCTCACAAAAAAGAAACACTTACCATGAGCTAAAACTTATGTAATATGGAAAAACGAATAAAATTTTCATCCCTTTTAATGATAACAAAGTAATTCAACACATGAAATTACCACCAAAGTGGTCTGTGGAAAGAAAAAAAATGGATAAACAATAGTAACTCCTTGGGATGCCTTCTCCATTAGTGGCTCAACCGAACTTGTTATACTGCGTTTTCTGCATCTTCTATAGTCGATGATATCATGATCATTTAAAAACTATTTTCATGCACGAAAATACTGCTGATTGTCGTTTATTGCCACCATAAGACTGCTGTGGACTACATGAAACCCAACTTGAAAATTCTGGATAATTTTTATCTGAACAGTGCCTCAAAATGCAGGAATTAGTAATATAAAGCACAAAATAGAAGCAATCTTGATTCTAGAGTAAAACATTATTAAAAATCGCATATACTATGATGAAAACATGTGTTCAAATTTAAGAATAGACTGCCCAAATAGCTTCAATGGGCAAAGTCCATGCCGACACACTAATTTTGTGCAGGGGTAAACTATCATTTTCGTTTAATTTTGGATAAAATAAGTTGATATCTCATCGAACGGTCATATTTTGAATTTTCATTCGATTTCTGCTTGGGTTTGTGAAATCGATAACAATCGTGCCTATCCAAGGGAAATGCTGGAAAAACTGTCAGAGTACAATACTTTTATAACAGGGTGTATTGTATTATTTAGTCACTCTAAAATACTTCTACCGTTCCACTCAAATTTTGACACAGAAGTAATTTAGTGCTATTACTTTATGTGGAACAGAGTCGTTGATTTTCTCAGCGAACGGTGATGTTTGATGGTATCAACCAGATAGTTTTGATTGATTACTTCAAATCCGAATTCATTCATTCTCTGTGTGAGCATGTGACAATCATATGTACTGAAACGAGTCCCTCTGATAAGTCATCTGGAATTCACTTCATTTACCCTTCAGACTACCCGGGTGATATTGAGCTGTTTTTGAGAAAAATGAGTCACTCGACCAGAAAAGAAAAATAATTTCTGTGAAACACTTGAAGTTTGTGTGCGTATGTTTGCATATGTTACCTATAAAACAAGTCAGTCACAAAAGTAACCGAAAAAGTGGAGGCATCTGGTTTGTAAAACCAACATAATTCAATCGAAAGCACTTCACTTTGATGTCGTGCTTTTTTTTCAAAGAAAACTGAATTGACATCCAGTGTTGTTTGAGTTGATCAAATTTGAAATATTGCAAATTGAGCTCGATTTTTGTTGTTAGAGTGAGAAGTATTGAACAAATGTAACTGAGCAAATGAATTGTGTTGCATAATTTTATTTCATAGAACAATAAAATTATCGATTCAACTACTGTATAATTGAAATGACTCAAAATTGACCAGTTCTTAATCTCTCTGGATCTGTTTATCTTGTCCGCAAGTACAAATTCACATTTGGATCGATGCGAGTATGAAAGAGAATCGATGCCGAATAAAAAATCCAAAAACTCACTTGATATTCACATCAACAACAATAAAAAACGAACAAGACCAAAACAACTGAATTTTTAGACAAGTCATCGATTTCATTTAGCTTGTATATAATAATAATGATCTGCTCACAATCGGATCATCCGATGTTCCAAGTCGAGTGTGAATGGTTCTTTCCACCGATCACAGTCACATTCTCAAAGCCTGAAGAGCCTCTACTCGGAAACGAATAGATCATGGTAAAAGGGTGATGAAACATCTGCACGGAATGCACAGAGAAGAACAAATAGTTATCAATGAATACGACCTTTTCTCGTACTCTGGAGTTATTGATTTTAAAAATCGAAGAAGAACAATTCATTGATTCAAATGTTTTAGAATTTAATTGTGCCTGTGGCTAAACCATCATCAACAACATAGTATATATATCGATGGATGATAATAGGCAAGTACAACGTGTCCATTCTGGTTGAATTCACCACCACCATTGTCCGAAACAGAAGATCTCAAATTTGTTCGTTTCACTCAAGAAAACTTAACGATATTTCACATATGTATTGTCAATATCCACCCGAAGGACAGCGAAAAAGTGCTAATGAACTTTAGCATATGATGTCATGTAGATTGATACATTATCACAAGTTGCTGAATTGAAGACTTAAAGGTATGGTTTCTTCTACCAATTTCTATTCAGTTGAATTAAGTTTTGTGTTTCCTATTTCTTGGGATATATTTTTACTGTGTAAGTGATTCTCAAAGTTGACCTTCACGACCCAAGTGGTTACACCCGGTAATTCTGCAAACTGATCCGGCATGGTGGGCGATTTCAGGTAGGCAATAGAAATATACAATAGTGGGGAATTCCCTTTTCTGACTGTATCAGTCCCGGGGTGGGGGTGGGGTGGGATTATTTTACTCCTTCCAATAACCCAGACAAATGTTGGTCTACTTGATTTGTAGTACCTATTTTTTCATTCCCGTATTGATGACTGTTTGTTGGAGGAAGCATCATTGTCATTCGGTTTCACTCCCTGGCAGAGTCACAAAACATATGCATTGCTAAGGACGAAGCAGCTGCCCCGGGCTATTTGTCTGTCTTCAGATCATTCAGCAGCAAATAAAAGGCTCTATTAATTATGTTCTTGTTTTAATCGTAATCAGTCCACATGCACATACTCCTTGTGTATCTCACTCGTTAGGAGTTCAACGTATCAATGTTTTCTTTGAGACTATTTAAATAAACGGTTCAATAGAGTACAAAGGACGGTGTGGCTGTTAAATCTTAAAGGAATTTAAAAATAACACAATCATGCATGAAAGTGTTGGCTTCAGACCATGTAGCTCACAATTAAAGAATCGACTCCCAACTCGAATGTTCGACGTTCATGTCCCGCTTGAGAAACAAACTATAAACACTACTGATGTGTTCATATGCGTAAGAAGCAACCAAATATCTAGAGAACTTTATTGACACAGACTTTAACAACTAGAATATCAAAAGATGGCAACTGAATAAGCTGCCGAGGAAGTAAAATCTTAAACATTCACACACGCATGCACGCTCATATGCAGTATGGGGGCTATATTTACGGACATGCCTTACTTAAGTAGTCCATTTATGAAACAATGCTGTGAATAAATCTGAGCTTTGTGAGTTATATACTACTAAAAACACAATGGACTCAGTTAAGTGACACTTTACGGTTGTTTGGTAGTCAGTAGAACCTGAATGACAGAATCAAGTTTCCCGGACGCATAAGACCAGTTTCACGATCATTACCGCTCATCAGGTATCTGAAGACGATGATGTTCTTGTTGATCACGCCATAACTGTCGCACATTTGTAGGTTGTGAAGAAAATACACATTAAGGATTGAACCATGTGAATGACTAGATGAACGATTACCGGGTACGCATGGTGACAAAACATACGTGCATACTGGTGCCTCTGGGTACCGATTATGCTTTTAAAGAGGAATCACACTCTCCTTGCGTTATTCGTGGTGCATGAAGCTAAAATGGAAACAACGAAAACACATACATAGGGAATTTGGCTACCTCTGCGATAACCCTCTTTTCAATCTATTTAATGATACCGCTGCTGTCGGAACTGTAACACACGCGAACAGAGTCGAAAACGCATTCCAATGAAGCGCAAAGGACAATGAGAACAATCACAATAGTAATCATCGAAGCAGAGGGATTTCATCTATTGACCGAATTCAAGAACCAGTTCTTTTCCTCCCACCCCACCCCTGAGGAAACAAGCGTATAGGACAAAATAAAAGCGATAAAAAGAGGGCAAGCTGAAGAGACCAGGTTGCATTTCTTTGTGTGTGTGAGAGAACCGGTAATGGAAAAGAAATCAGTGCATTGAGTGCCAATTTCCCTTTGCGAATAGCCTACCTGACCCACCTAATTACGTTCCCGGGTTGCGACAAGTAGACAGATGCTTGTTGCCCCATAGACATATGTATCTACACGAACACACACACACACACACACGAAAAGAACGGAGAATTATTCCGGCCATCGTTCCAACAATTCGATAGAACAGTCAATTAATCTGAAGGTTTCAACGGAGACTGGTGAATCAAAATAATCGCCATTCAGTCGGTGGAAAAAATGCATTGACAATATCCCTCCCAATTTTGACCAAACTTGCTCCTAACTAATTTATTTTCCAATCCACCGTTAAATTACCGGTACCGGGGACATACTAACAAGCATTGTGCATCCATTCATGCAAACACATACACACACGGCACGCTGGTACACCAGACTGCATTCTCTCCGCAATTTCGATTGTTGCCCTCTTGAGTGTGCACTTGACAAGCCCTTAATGCGCAAGTTTCTTTCCTGCTCTGTTTCAATGCATACACACACATACAGAGACGGGTGCATGGTCCGTACTCGCTGGATCCGGAATGATCTCTTGCCCTGTCTCTCATTCTCCCACCCCCGCCCAACCGCACCGCACATATTTTTTTTACATCTACTTGCCATTGTGACTGTGTGTGTGTGTGTGTGTGTGTGTGTGTGTGTGTGTGTGTGTGTGTGTGGTTTAATTCACTCCGAGAGCGGTCGAAAACACAATAGATGTCCCAAAGAATGCCACCAGAAACGAGAGTTTTAAAACAGTTCTCCTCCCTTATCCGGTTATTTGTTCGATGTGAAGCGGTGTTTATAAAGACAATGCGACATTGGATCAATGAGGGAGTGCTTTAAATGGAGCGAAAGCAAACGAGTAAAGGTGAATGAAGTCATTGCCATTTCAAGGACAGGTAAGGGGACACCTGTAGGTGATTGTTTCCGTGCTTGAAGTTGCAGTTGCAAGCAGCTCATTAAAAAGACACCTGAGTGGAATCATGTCGATTTAATAAAGGAAAGTAAAATCCTGCACGGGATAATACCATTTATCTTGGTCGGTCATCATTAGAAAACCATCACAATGGCTACTGGTTTATGGTCCTTGATTATTTAACACAGTAGTTGTCGTGGTCGTCGCAGTAGTAGTGTTATAATTCCAGAAGACCGGTGCTGGCTTGAGAAGAGTTCTTTATTGCGAATCAGAGTTACGGTATGGATAATTTGACGTACAAATAACAAGATATCTCTTTTGGAACATGTCAAAAAGATCCCGAGCAGCACACAGGAAAATGCTTGGAACAGGCTGTAGTTAGAATTTCGAATACAGCAATTCGCCTTGTTCGTTTTTACCTGTTGAAAGAAACTGCCAACTGAGTCCTTTTGTGTACTACTCCCAAATGTGAGAAGTATCTAGCAACAGTGATAGTAGTAGTAGTAATAGTAAACATTTAAATTTTGCATCTGATAACAGAGTTGTAGGAGATGTTTGGTGCTCAGTCGACGTTTTGGATAATAGGGCTCATGGTTCTCAAGGCTGGCCATAATAACGTTGAAACGTGTAGCAGGCGTTGAGCATCCATCCATGCATTTCACAACACCGCAAAAACATGCAAATCCGTGAAATCAGTTTCGTGTGACATCCACAGGGTGGATACTATTATTGCAGATTCACTTACTAATAAACCGATTCTGAGAAACGCCACCTGCGGTAACGGAAGAACCAATTACCAATTTCCCCGATAAAACTATTTTGAATATTAAACATTTATATGAAACCTTTAACATGATACCTCTTTCCTCGATTCACTCTGTTACATCCAAAGCCCTCCACTAGTCTGTCTATCCCGGTAAGAAACAACACACCAGTACTGTACTAGAATGGGCTGATTGTAGATGTGTCAAATCAGTTGCAATGGTTAAGTTATGCTTTTCTGCTTACGTACCGCTTCACCCTTAACCCAGCTACCCCTAAAATAGAAGTTTCTGGTAGAACTCTTTCTAAGTCTCCAATGCCATGATTCCCACCGTTCTTGTTATTGCTGAACCATAACAGCGACGTCAGATTTTGAGTATTTAAGCCAAGACTTCAATTATTTTTGCGTAATTTTCGAGGGGGGAGGGGCGGTTGGGAGAGCAGGATCCCCTGTAAGATGGTAAAACGAGAGGAAACAGCTCCATAAACAGTAAAAAAGAAAAGTTTCGCATAGACTTCAAACGCACTGAAGCGTGCAACACAACTGTTCTCCTGACTTTACATCCACGGGTGGGTGTGTTATTGAATCATTAAAATGTCAACGCAACCCCGACAGATATCAGTACCTCCATGAAACATTTGACCAACTCGATTGGCATTATTCTGTAAGAGCTCAGACTCCAATATTCCGACTAAGTGTGAGCCCCCAAAAATCAGAATCTACCTTAGCTTGTTCTACGTAGTCCTTTTTAAGGAGTTGTAGTGAGATTCCCGTTTAGACAGCCGCAATTCGCGTTACTGATGTTAGTTCATTCTCATCGAACTGCATGTGAATGGTTCGCTATTTTATCAATTTCGTGAGTATTGATCGACTCACTGTTTGGTCAATCTGTATTTAGTTTGCTTCTGTTCGGTGAATCGATTTGGTGGAATTACAATCAGCCGGTTCATTAGTTGTATGTTCTTTCTGATCGGAGATAATTGGAGTAGAGGGATTTTCGAATATAACAATTCCAGACGTGTATGCAATCAAGTTGGCTGAGTTGTTTCATTGGCTGATTGTTACGTGGCATTGGTCACCATAAAGGTCCGACGACTTTCTATCGTCTATGATATGAGCCAACTTGGGGAACAATATCTGCCCCTTCCTCCAGCGTTACTAACTTGGATTTGACGAAACATATCATAGTTTAGAACCAGATTACACTTACTCAAAATACTACAAGTGAAGAATCAAGAGTTAGCTCGGATGGGTGTGTACGGATTAAATCTGGACTGCCATTGTCAAACGGATCCGACGATTTATAGAATGCTGTCTCACACAGTGTGTCACCTCAATCTCACTGTCATTCAACAATTCCTTAAAGCTCGGTTATAAAAGCCTGGAACCAGCTCAGTAACCTTCCCGGGGCCAGAATTTTTATATCCGAAAATCCCTCAGGTCTGATAACCTCCGATCGGAAAAAAATTCACAACTATCGGACATGAATGGGTTGATTTTGATTCTGCGACGTAAGTTACTAGGTAAGCTCAAAATGAATACAAATCGATAAAACAATGATTTGATTAATGATCCTGAAATCGACAGAGAAGTGAACTATCCACGTGCAGTTATGTGAGAGTGAACTGTATCACGATGGTAACACGACTTACTGCGGCCTGCATTGAAATCTCACCAGATACCCCGGGGTGATTTCTGAGTTGAAAAGTAAATTTTAACTAATTTTGTTGGATTATACAAGGGCAGATTTGAAGTGAGATATGTGGGGGACATGATCAGGTAGATATTTTTCAGGTCAAGTCAAGAAGCAGCTTTAATTCGCCCCACGGGGGTTGAACATTCAGCTACTACATCATCACTCTTCTGCGAGAATGGCATAGTTAAAAACAAAAAGAATATACATATACATATTCATATACAAGCAAATAAGGTAAATCTAGCAAAGTTTGTGTTTAAGGGTCCGAATGACGAGATCGGCGTTAGTAAGAAACCGTGTCAACTACGGTATTACAGAAGACTTGTATGTTGTAGTGCGTGCTGCTATATGCTTAAACTTGGCGCTAGTGCTCGATGTAGAGATACATTGACTAAGATGAGAGTACAGAGGGTGAGATGGGTCTAGTATTATTCGGGTAGAAAGTTTCTAACAAGCCATAAAGTGCTGTGAAATAATAAACTGCCTATGTTCGCGAGACACACCACTGTATCGACACAGGTATTTGATGGATGTACGTATGGGTTTGAAGTCTTTTATTAAATGAGCCAGAAAAATAACTGGGGATGCATAAAGCCAATGGGGAACGNATACAAGAGAAGAAAAAACGTTTTATTAAGTGATTTGAGGTAGATAGTATTTTCAAATGAATGATGCAAAACGTGAGTTTCCTTACTTTGTGAAACGTCTCGACTACATGAGGAGACATGAGGAGAAAATGATGATTCCAAGGTATTTTACGGAGCACGATCTAGAAACTTTTTCTACATTGTTATCCATTATGAACGAACTTGGACAATGAAGGTGATATTTATACTCTCAACCTGTAGGTCGAAGCTACGATGGTGCACTGGTCACTACCAACGAAGGCCGTGAGATGAAGTAACAAACATATTTTCCCAGATGGTGTGACTACAGTACCCCTGTGAAAACTGGAAAACATTCTGGACCGCTTACAATCCAAATACCAATGTCCGAATGAGATATGCGATCTTTCCTGTCGTGCTTAAGTGAACGCGCCTGTGCTTTTTCCTGATGTACTTCAGTGGTGTATGTCCTGATGGTGGGTCTTTATTGTGTGACGTATGGCAGAAAAGCTGCGATTGGGTTGAGTGTTGAAGTAACCAACTTGCCCACTCCGATTCAATTATTCCTTTACTCTGCCTTATTGTGTTCAAATACTTTGCAAGCCAGTTACCAGCCCCATATCATATTCTATTTCTCTGCAATAGGTAACAGTTAAAACACAGCAAAATGGCCCGGTACACCTAAAGTCCCAAGTTACTGTGATGATTAATCTTTTCGATTTCGCCACGGGAAGGGTTTGTTTTAATTTCGAGTGAACATCAAACGAAAATATACTGTATGGACAAAAAGAGAGCGGTAATATACGATCCACGAGATACATTCGGAGTTCACATCCAAAACACCCGGTTATGGGCATGACTGGTGAGCTCCTTCGAGAGCGATATTCCAAATATGTGGTTGACTGGATAAAGTGAGAATTGTTTGTTCCACACAAGTCTGAAAGATGGCCATTCAACATAACAAACGGAGAAAGGGGTTGAAAATGATATCGTATCAACCAGAACGGGGAGAAATCGGGTAAGGAATAACCTAAGAATTAATTTCATTCAGCGAACGGAATCTGTCACCCTATACCCCCAATACGCCTTTCTTGTGGTTCGATCGGGAGTATCGGAATTCCACACTATATTGTTTTCGCACCCCTTCTTTCCCTCTGCCCTTCGCTTCATCCGCTGCTTTCAAATTTCAGAATATTGATCGCATGGCGTCCATATTTTTATCTGCTCAGCATTGTTTTTCACAGCTCTACAATGTGGATCACATTTGTATCAGATTAACGCATTCGCATCTGTCTAGCCGAATGGGTTGTCACCACACGCATTCCGTGGTCTGAACAGAGAGCTGCGTACAGCAGGATCGAGCCGGAAAAGAACGATGATGAGGATAAAGACAATGTTTGCGTATCCTGTGTGAGCTTGTGCGTGTGCGTGCATGTCTGTAGCAGATGGACTTATCGCAGAAGAAAACTAACCACTGCAACCAGACAAGCAAGCGAGTAGATAATCCATTTACTAAAAACAGATGTAACGATTTGAAGATGTATAGACAAACGTGTGACGCAGGTGCTTTACGTTACGCGTGTGTAAGTTTGAGTAAATCGGAACAGCAGCAACGAATTCTACTGCTCAGATCAGCATGAGGTCCCACTCAACATGGTGTCCCGTGCAGCTGATTTCCACTACCCAACTGAGATCTTTTGAAATCGATCCGGTGCCCCACCCTCTGATTTCATGAAATGATACTGATGCATGTCAAGACAACGCAACGAACCGCATAAGCTGCGCATTTATTTTACCGAAATAAAGGAATCCAATGACGGTTATTCCTAAACAGTTCACAAATAATTGTGAGTTAAATACGAATTAAAGATCTAGCCTAGCAAGTTCAATTAGGATAGTGTACCCAAACCCAAACCTGATTTAGTCGTGGCCTCAGATCAGGATTAACGGATAGTATTATCAGTTTCTCTTCATTGCTGTTGAATCAAAATAACTGACGCACAGACACCCACACACATGCCATTCGTCTGGCGCACCCAGAGTTCAAAACCCTAAAGGGATGGGATATGCACTACACATCAGCCATAGTCCGAGTCTCTAGTACTTCCTGAGTGTTTTGCTGACTGGATGAACTGAAGGCTTTGAGTGAAGGATTGTCGGACCAAATCAACTTAATACTAATTCAGAAGATCGACTTTCACAGGTAGGATAATACTTGATGTATTTCTAAAGTATTTTGTCCCAAAAAACAGTATCTGAAATGGAAATCAGAAGAGGAAACAAACCTGTTACTAGGTTTATCTATCTACACCAATACAGGACCAGAGAGAAAATTGATAAGTTAAATTGTGATTTGCACATATCCAGAACCTGTGGAATATTTGACAATCCATACAGACATGGGAATATCGTCCCCGTTTACCGAATACGTTTGGAAGTTTCATACACTGTTGGAGTATAGGAAAGAAAATCTGGCATACAGGAGAGAACGCTAGTTGTTAATATAAAACTTTGCACAGTCAACTACCATAGTTGGCAATTCATTTAAAAATGTATCATTGATTGAATACCGCCATACTGGTCTCGTTGACTTTAAGAACTGGCTAAACAGTTTTCTCAGTCCCAAATATATCGTGCTCAAGTTTTCCTTCCTGCCTTCAACCATGCATTGTTGCTAACGCATCGTCAATTGAAAAGAAAACTAATCAATGTCATATTTTTTTCTGACTTTTATAAATCTGCCTTCAGTTCTCTTCATCAATTTGACAAAATTAGTTCAGTAAAAAACAAAGTCAATGTTGTTGAGGATGGTCTTCATTCGTCTAATGCAGTGGATTTTTCGACAGGATGGAAATAACAGCAGTCATACTGATAAAAGTCTCTGAAATCTCCGGAATCAAAGTGGAACCCCGAAGTTGATCATTGCCATACTCAACCGCACTAGGTGTTTCCGGGAGCGCAAACAGTTCAAGCAAATGAGCATAGGAAAAGTCTGACCGCGGAACACTAACAAACCTGGATGAGAACACTCCAGTCTCCAAGTGTGATCAACAAGTACCCGCATGATGGTCAACCGAGCACATTTGCCGGTGTGATAGATAAATGAGGCCCTGCAGTATGAACCGATTGAGAGGAAGTGAACTGGACAAAGGACCTCATTATTCTTATTAGCCATGGCAGCAACTGACAGTCTATCCTGCTTCTCCATTCCCATTGTTCGAGGACGTGAGATGAGGCCGAGATCAGTACCGGATTCCCATGACTCAACAGTTTCCGTTCTTCTGAGCATTTATAACCCACGATATCCCAGCTCATATTGTCACGTAAAGTGCGAAATCTGGAGAATATCATCCTGCACAAATAAAAAAAAGAGTAAAGATTGACGATTGCAAGAGGAAAAAAGAGTTGTGTCCAAATGAGAGTCAAATTTTACAAGAATAGACAATCCGTCTGGACAGTCATGTGTGGTTCTCTCTTCGTCGTGCGTAGGGAATCTTCGCCAGTGTCATCAATATTTTCTATTACACACTTTGGTGTGACGGAAAATAGGTAAGAGCCGTGAACCCCACAGTGACGAGAATCTACCATTCGGTGATAGAAACCAGCCATCCGATTCCCGAGAGTTGGAGTAGTGAACTGCACAAGGTCCAGTATTGAGACGGAAGCGAGCAAAGCTTTTTATTACACAGTTGTGTTCCAAGTGTATGCAGGCGCAACACATACCTGTAAGCCTAGCTATAATGGGACCAATATTCAGTTTACAAATCTATGCTGGGTTTGAACAAGTTTAAATGTGCTACACTGAACCAAAGAGAAGTTTAAAGAACCATCAACGGAATTCTCTTCGTTTTATCTCACCGGGAAATCTCTAGGACGTATTCAATACGGTGGTGACGCATAACCAACGCGAAAAAACGAATAAATATGGCTCCAGTCTCGAGTATATATGACTCCGATTATGATCATGCACAGATTGAGAAATTTTACTGAGATTCAATGATCAACTGTTTTTAACTTTATTCAGTGGATAGGAAAACCGGGGTGTTTCCCATGGTTACGGAACCTTAGCTCAAGGTTCATTAGCATTTTCTCATAGAGTTTCATCCTTAGCTTATAGTTCATCAGTCTTCGCTTATGGTTTATGAGTCTTATCCACTGTTATATCGCGAGTAACTGAGGCCTAGTTGCCTCACATACATTCATACATGCAAATCTTTGGTGTCAGTAAAGTCCTTTTTACCCATACAAGTGCATCACATGTTTTATATACTAATTAAAGCTTTCAACTGTTTTTGACATACATACGTGAACAAGACTTGTTAATTCAGTTATCAATCGAGTTTTTTTTCTGTTACATAGGTTTTGCTACCGATCAGTGTTTGTAGTGGTGATCACCATCATCATCGTATGGCGAAATACGGGGAATCGAACTTCACTGATCACTGCCAAACTCGCAATGCATATGCATTGGGGTTTGATGGACAGGTACTGCTAGGGTGTCCAGGCACTAAGTAGGAGAACAATCAGGGTTCTCAACCAAAGTCTTTAGTTCTGACAAGAACCTAACCGCAAGGCAGCCGGTGAAGCGAAGTGGAGGCTCATTTACTTGGATCAATTACCCCTTCACCATTTTTTACCGAGTGAAACCCAAATTCCATCCGAATCCCCAACCTGGAGGATCAGGAGATTGGACTTTGTCAGACCTCTACTCTTCGACCTTCCAGGCATGATTAGATCTTCGGCTTGACAGAAGCTATTCTGTGTCGCTCGTTGGGTCAGAGCGGTGCAAAAGCCATTACACCAGGTCTAGGTGCAGTCTCGTTGTGATGGTCATCATGATGGTGATTACGCGATAAAGTTCGTGTAACAATATCCTGGAGGTTTTGAATTCGAACCCCACCACCACTGACATCCGTCTTGGTTTGGATTCAGCATCCTTCCATGAAGTTGGCTGTATTTTGGCATATTCACTGAATAAAAAGGAAATAAACGCACAATTAAATGATTTTTCATAAGAGCAAGAACGAGCATAGTCACAGGACAGGTTGAATTCAACTGTATCACGTTATCTCTTCAGCTGTGTACAAACATTCATGTGAAAGTTTGATCAGGACATTGTCATTGTCATTGTCCTGATCGAACTTTCACATGAATGCTTGTACACAGCTGAAGAGATAACGTGAAACAGGTGAATTCAATTATATGATTATTACAAAACAAGGTATAGTGTCTGGGGTTTCCATCTAGAGGGTCATCGTTCGATTTATGACAGCTTTCTTGTTTTCCTCGATCATTTCGTTGTTGTCGTCACAGTAAAAACACCCAAATAGAAAAGATGGAGTATTGTTTTTCCCATTGTGACCTCGTACTTAAGAGAGGGTTAGGCGAATGGTTAACCAAAAGCGGTATGTACTCTTCAACTCAAAACTAGTCAACAGCATAAGAAGTGCGGTGGTCATTGCTAGAAAACGGTGGCGGGCAGATTGTTGAATCCAGATCTGCATGTTCATGAGACCATGTAAAACGGAAAGATTCAGGAAATTTCTTTTACTCGGGAATAATGAATCTATGAAAAATTACATATTAAATCATGCCAGCTGATCCATAATTGCACTGAAATAGTGGCGAAAGTGATAATTGAGATTCCGAAATGCACAGATCGACTTGTTTGAGATTTTGACTGATCCTAACTCATCTGATCAATTGGAACTTTTCGGATGGTTGTACACTCACCTACTCATAGCTGCCCCATAGCTCTTTTACTTTAGCTTGACATTTCTTCGAGCTAATAGTCAGTATGCTACACTGTTAAAAATATCGTAAGAAACGATTCTCGCATACATTTTTACCGCTGAGTCAGGCTAGACTAACGTTTTATGCCCACCCCCTCCTGACAGACGACGTTGTTCACAAGGAACTTTTGCCGTTATTGCTGGTACATCGACAATTCAACACTCCTTGAAAATGAATCATACTTCCTATAAAAAAGGTTTTGAGCTATCCTAACCGAAATTCTTTCTTTATGATATAACGACTGAAACGAATGAGGCGACATTTGTAATGCACATCAAGTGATTTGACCTTTTCCGGTTGCTGTAAGTGCTGACCAACCTTACAACGAACGCTAATGTATCATCTGGCATCATGAAAACCCCCATCACATATGTCAGCTGAGTTCTGAAACGGATGAACAACTGGCACACAGGGCCATCATAAATATGGTATTAATAATGGTTTTTAAAAGTGGTTGCATTACGGAGTAATTTGGGGAAAACCACATAGATCTGTCTAATTTTTCTCAAATCATTTTCTAACTTGCAACTGAAGTTCACGCTGGAAATTTTCAAATTCGGATTAGCCAGTTTGAGACATCTGAATAACAGTAACAATATCGAAATAGATTAATATGCCCAAGGTGAATGGCAAACTCATCAGGGCTATTTTTTTGTCGTTGTATAGGAAAATAAAGGAAATATGATCCACTTCAGATCCAACATCTTTCTTCAGTCAAAAACCCCGTTCTTGCTAACTTTTCATTAAAAAATTATAATTGTACAACTGATAGGAAAGTGCATCCTTTGTCTGAATGCGCGATGATTCTCTTTTAGCCATTGCTATTGAATTTATGTATTACTTGACTGTACCCACAACAACTTCATATTCGAGGAGTGCATTTTTGACACTCGGACCTTCGCATTCTCGTTTGAAGAATAGAAGATAACGAAGCAGATTCACAGGAAAGCAGAAAATCCCAAGTGGTTTGTTTTCTACAAGTGTCTATTCTTTCATCGATCAGTGCGGATGCTCAGATCTTGATTAGAAAACTGACAAACTTATGCAGCTTGCTGAACTCTCGCCTTCCACATCAGTAACAGTGTGGTTTGTGCTCCGGAATCTTGGTCAAAAGTAGATAGTTAGGGTCCACTTGTGTTCGGAGGGTTATACCTGCTTCCATCAAGGCGGCGAAAGATGTCGTAAGAAGACCAGAAGCGGTATTGTTGCATTCATAAATGCATCGTGATGTGCCAGGTCCGAAGTGCGTTGAATCTACTCTCGTAAAAGTGTTGACCGACCGACTGTCGAATATCGCTCAAGATTTTTGTCATTTTATTTCATTACTTTCCATTTCCAGTTTGAAACTAACTCATTTCTGGACCACCGTTCCATTCCTGACCCCCTTTCCTATAAACAAAGTGTTTACATATTATTTTTCACAATTTTAAACCGACATCTTCATCCCCTTTGAAGCTATTTGGTCTAAGTAAATTAAGTTTATCCAGCTCAAGAAGAAATCCTGTTCTGTAGGCAGGTTTATCACCAATCTTCCTGGTCTATACGTTCATGGTTTGAAGTACTCAATTTCCACAAACGACCATCCCACTTTTCTACACATAACAATTTACTCTCCTTCAACATTTCCTTACTTTACTCAGCAAAAACAGCTTGGAGAAACATACCGAATTCGTGTACTATTACTGTTCTCAAACTGTCTTTGAAAACAGCTGCCTCGTTTTTACATTTGCCTTCTCTCTATCATTTATGGACGTTTTCACTGACACAGTAAACACCATTTTTGGCCCGTATTGTCCTCGTGAGGATCTTTCTCCACTATGTTGGGATAACATTCCTTCCGATAAAACAGAAAGAAGTTGCCTGTAAATCACACAATTATTTTGCAGTAAATCAACCATCCCGCAGGATTAAGTGTGAAATAGAGAAGTGAGATGAACCATTTTCTGGATGTATACTGGCAAGAAAGAATGGAAAATTAGTTTGGCAAGGAATCAGTCTCCTTTATGAACGGCAGAAAGCTGCAAAACTTCATAGTACTGATATCATCTAGTTGAACTCGATGCTTATCCACTTCTCGGACACGCTTCTTCCCGTCGAGCTACTCCAGGATTGTCCCTTCCTATAAAAAGTTTCAAACTCCTCCCAGTATGAAAAATGTTTGAAGTTGAACTTGATGGCCAAAATCCTTCCAACCTCAAGCATGAGGTAATGATAACTATCGCCAAGAAATCCGCAGTTTCCTGTTCCATTACGAAGTCATAGAGACCTGTCGATATTGTCCCCATCCCTAAAGTATCCACTTCTAGTGTTTTGTCTAAGTGTTATTAACCTATTGCAATCTTTTCCCCCCGGGCTAAAACTTGCTGAACGTGATAGTGTTAGTCGTCCGTGTTCTTCTTTGACTGGCCTCAGTGATTCGATCCAGTTTGCGCACAATATGAGCATGCCCACCTTTCGGTCGGAGGATTTTGTCGTCTGCTTCATCACCAAGTCTCTAAATTACTCTGCGAAATCCTTTCTTTGTACAGTTCTTGATTATTCTCCTGCGTTCAGCTTCTTTTCTCCATCATCTCTTTGTCACACAATACAATCGTTTTATCATCCAATAACTTTTCATTTGTGGATAAAAGATCATTTTATCCTGCGAATTTCATCTAGTAGGTTTTGGAGGAAATTATCCCTTCCATTAGAAAATCATCCAAGTGTACTAATGGATGCTGTGCCTTTCGCCCATTATTCTGTATTTAGGTGATCTTTCCTTGTAATTGATAAACTCACGAAATACACAGGTGTTCTTCAATGCAGTCTATCTAATTTCCTTTCTCTGACTCTGAAAACTACTCATCTCTTTTCCATTCAATCGAGCCCCAAACTTAATCCACCGGTGGTTTTGAAGTACTTGCTTACTCTTTCGAAATCATCCCAGTGAACTTTCACCCGACTTACTTGAAAACGATTTCACTGCTCGTCGTCACGGTGTAGCAAACCTTAACTACATTTCACTCCTAATAGAATCCTATCAGTAATTTGCAAATATATATATCAAAATGATCGTGTTCCATACTCGGAACGCACTACACATGCAACTTTGGGGAGCAATGTTTTTGTACTTTTTCACTTGTTTTCTTTTTGTCGTCAAATGCAACGGCTTAGCGTGCCTTTTCACCAAAAGGTAGCTATCCCTGCTTACAAAAATCTTTCACTACAATATCATCATAGCATCAACATCATGATAAAATATTTTTCCTTTAATTCGTCGATAGAAATGAACGGGATCATTAAAGCAAAAATGATAGTTGTTGTTGTAAGAACTTGAATAATCGAGAGCTCGAACAATGCGTGACTCCTCTTTAAAGCTCCAAACAGGCATTGATTACAGAAGAAAATCTTTCACCGGGGTCCAAGCAAACTCCGTGCCAAAATGTCCCCGAGGTGGAACATCATTTGCTAAATTAACAGTAATCTTTCAATACTTGATCCACTTTACACACCGTCTAGTGGTACTTGTTCTTCTCTCGCTTCACAGTCTTCTTTTAACACCACAAGATTTACCACATAGGTACACACCTTGATCTCACCCCTAATTCAGCTTACGTGGACTTGTCGAGGTGAAGTAACTGTACTTGGAATGTCAATTATGTTACTGGGTCAACTGATTCCAGAGATTCACGTGCTCAGCTATGCCTTATGGAATTTCCGATCCCTTGAAAATACTGACGATCAATTCATGAAAAAATAGTGATTTGATGCTACAATCTAAGTTCTTTATTAAGACTACGCCCTTTCGATTGGTTGAGCCATATTTCCTCTTTCTCGGACTTATCGCACGATGACCACCCGAAAGACCTAATCCCGCTTACAGCTAATCACTTACAAGCATGATTTACTCAATTATGTACCTTTTATGGTCTCGTTTTCCAGGTTACAGATTCCCACTCGAACAAAAATGCGTAAACGCAGTGGCTGCCAGTCAACGCTTGGTTGCATTCTCTCGTCCAAGATGACTGTGCTCTTCTCATTGGTCAGCACGAACTGCAAGTCGCCTAGCGCAAAGATGATGAATCTGATACGCACACTCCATTCACGTATCCACCACAAAACGTGGATGGTTTATATACAAAAATTTTGAATCGACCAACAGGTTGAGGACCCATTTGTTGGAATCAATGATTCTAAATGCTCCCCTACGGACAAAGAGCACTGTAAGAAGAAAATAGGAAGTGAAGTAACCTCTTAGGTAAACTCCTCTTGGTGTGGCAAGTTTGAGGTTCTTTTGATTATTTTGGCAATGGCATCAACTATTTAGCCATTCAGTGTTTCCCTGGATTTTGCATTATAAAAGTATCATCATAACCAAGTTATACAGAGCTCTCCTTTGTACTCAGTCTCACATTTCAATTTGCTGCACATTGTTGATGGTGACTTTAACCACGCGTTCACATATCTCACTACCACTTCTAGCTTCACCGATATTTGTCTACCCTCCACAGGAAGTCGATCAAAGTTAGACAAATCAATTACTTATCACCCTGAACATTTTGTATTTAACCTCAATAGAGATCATGATTGGATTATAAAACGAACTAAAATACACGCCTGTCCGGTTCACAGTACACTGACAACAACCAGATCACCATTTGTCTTCGCAATATTTCCTCCCCAGAAACACTCTTTTTCTTAAGAGTTCTATTGGTGTCGCTTCTTTGTGATTTTTCCCCTATCGTTCTTTACATAATGCAGTCAGCTTATTCACCAGAACACTCAACAATATTTTAATCTAGCCTGCTCTTTCTGCAGTCCTCCTACAAACCAAACAGGTGCACGCTAGATGCAGTTGCCTCTTTTGTCCGTAAAATTATCAAATCACTGAATGACGGTGCGAAATCTGAACTATTCATATGCTTTTGATTCTATTCCCTTCTCCGATCTCCTTAGTAAACCGGGGACCTTCGATTGTCAAAAGCATTCGTTAGCTTAACTGACTGATTACTTCTCAGTGAGAGCTCTTAATATACGCTGACGATCTAGTTTTATGTCAGACGGTCCCTAACGTTTCCTGACAGCAGAAATACCATTCAATGATTCTTTACTAATTTTGGTCTCACTCCTAATCCCTCTAAATGGTTCCAATGTCTCTCTGCCTTACCACTTGCCTCTTTCCTATCTAATCCGGTATCGATTAGCTCGGAGCCGGTATCCTGGTTGTTATATTAAATACCTAGGGTCTTTTATTGATGCTAATTGTCATTGAACTTCTCACGTTCAATATACCGACATTAGATTTCGACGACTTTCTTTTCGTATTGATAAAATTATCTGAACTCAACAAACGATCACCTCAAAATTCGGGTGTCATTGTGTTTTCCCGTTTTACTTTAGTATTCTTTATTAGTTTCCTGAAGAAAGACTAAGTTGCTTCAACATGGACAGATGAACATTAACTGTCTCTTTAATCCGGCTGAAGAAGTTGATAACCGATCTTTGTCAGCGTTATCTAAATGAATGTGAAAAGTTTGTACACAAGTTGCTTATAGATTATACGAATCCACTGCACACATATTTACGTTGCTGTTGATTCTATCCTTCTACTAGATCCAAATAGCGCTGTGATCCTTCATGCATTCACATTTATATCGTAAATCTACGACACCCGCTGTAGTAAGTATTTCGGCTAACAAAGAACAGGTTTTTGTAGACTTTCTTAAAAGTTTCGAGACCGAACTAGTTTTTCTCCATTGTGTATATTTTTTACTAAAGCATTAGGCTTACAAGAATCATAATTACAACTAAAACGCTATCAACAGGATTACCGTAAAATTAATGTCGATGTGGATCGATCAAATAAAGTTGGTCCCCTTTCATCTTCCCACTGAATGTGGATGAAACTGTGTAATGCTGCTCGTCCACACACTTTTCGGTGAGCCCCCAAATGTATGACACATTCTCGTCAAGGTTCACTCTAAAAAATGTTGTTCATTAGGGGCTAACTTCTCCAACCCGTAAATCAGGATGCACGATGACAGGCAACTCATGTCCGCCTCTGTCACTCAATTTCGTGACACAGGTGGCAATCTCACCCGCCAAACTGAATTTTGCAAGACATGAGTGAGTGTTGCCTGTATACAAGATGCCTGTTGCATGCACTGCACGGGAGGAGGGGAGGAATAAAGAGAGCCAACCTGCCTACGAACGGACAAAAGTTGAAAACCACCACAGCAAGAAGAACTGAACATGTTACTTCGGTTGATGGCGAAATGTTTGCAAATAACTCACGACTCCGCACGGTGAGCGGATGAAAATGATCTGAAATTTCTTATTACACTTTCTCTCTCTATTTCATATCTGACTTCTGCTTTATCAAGTATTTAAAAAATGNATTTATGCCGGACTCGAACCGACCACATAATCAAGTTCTCACGTCCCTACGCATTGTGAGTTTCGTCCAAAAATCAAATTAGAAACACGGGACATAGTTTTTACGGGTATGCATTAGCGAATCAGAGCAACGATTCGAAACAATGTAATGCGGGCGATTAGATCGCACGAAATTGCCTATTGTCAGCTAGAAAGATGCACACGCTGAAGATTGAAGTACTGCCATATCCACTTCATCAAATTGTGAGCAACTTAATAGAGTTTTCAATCTCATAAATAACCACAAAAAAGAAAATTCAACAGAAGCAACCATTGGACTACTTAGTTCTAGAAAATCACCCAAAACGAACAAGAATTAAAAAGTTGTGCAATAAGTAGAATGCTTTCCTCTGGACAAAATAGTTCAATTTCACCAGTAGAACATCAGGTCTCGGCAAAGACAACTGAAAAACTAGTGAAAAAGGGAACATATTGGGTGAGAGTGAAAACGCATGGACCTAAGCAAATTACTCCCCTTCTCCCTGCTCAAACGCTTCAAATGAGATTGAATAATGCAATTCAGTTGGATGATGATGGCAGGCCGATGGATGGCATCAGGGGGTCGAGGTCGGAGCAGTTTATAAGCGTGTGAAAGTGGTTTCACTATCAACGACCATCTGGGCCTAATCTCTTTTCATCGAACTTAGTCAGACCCAGGGTAATGTTGACAACGCATTGACCCACCCAGATATTGAATTCGTAGCGTTGTGCTACCGGGTCTTAATCCTCACAAGTGTGCCATCGTAGCCCCTCGTAATTCGTCCCTACTTCAACTAATCTGAGTGCTGCCTGTGGAGGGAAATGAATTTCCTCCAAGTCTGACCCGTCCACTCTGCGCACATATGACAATTTTTCGGCCTTAGCAATCGTGATGACCACTGTAAGTAATCAATCCGGAAATGGTTGTCCGTCCATCTTCTGTCACTTTGATTTGGCCGCCCGAGCCCTACTTGTATTGGAGAGAAGCTTTCATCATCACTTTATTGCAAACATACACTCAAGTTTTAAGATTAGCCTATTTGATTAGATATATTTCGGGGAATAATCGGGGATATTTTCGATGCGATAAAAATCTTGTAGCAGTTGACTGGTACGTGACAATACGAACTGTGAAGTTACAACTCTCAGTCAATAACAGATTCAAAAAGTGTCTAACAGCAAAATGTGAAGCCAGTGGTAGGACTGTAAGGCGTGCGATGGACAATGTACGTAAAGTGATCAGCCAAAGTGGGGTTTATCACTTATTCAATCTGTATTTTTCCGTCTGGACAAGGGTTGCTTTTTCATTAAGGGTGGTCATCTCAATCTGCAACATGTTGATAAAAAATCAACACTACTCGGTTCGTGATGAATTAGCGGGCTCATTGGGAAATTAGTTCTACGGATTAAGAATCACTTTTTGATTAGAAAACTGGGCTGTGCTCAACACCGATATGAAGATCAAAACGACCAAATCGAAGAGCTTGCCAATTTCACCAACCAGCACTGAGCACGTTGCACCACTAAACGGAAAATCAATCGACATTTCACCCCACTTCAGATGCCGATGGTCACTCAAACTCCACAACAACCAAACCAAGAAAACGAAATAGCAACTCGAAAAGACAGATCTCGAAGAGAGTATTTTAAAGTTAAGGGGTAACTATGGCACAAAGAGATCAGTACCGAAATTAAATTTCTGTTCTTCTATAAGATCCATTCATCTCTGCTGTGAAAAAGCCATTATTTCAAAAAATATATACGTAGACTTGGTCTTCGAGTCCTCTGGCACAACAGATTCTCCTATAAGGAAACGTGACTTTGATAGTACAGAATAAAACGCATCCAGGTGCTCGCTGGTCAGTGCCACCTTTGAAGTCCAGTCAACTAGGGAACGTAACATACGAGTAGTTAACCAAAGTCGTGAATACCCCCCGCTGTAACGGTTAGCGTTGCTATACCGATGAACAACTTAAAAGGGAGCGCAGAATCGTTGATTTCAACGAAGAAAACATAGAGACTCAACAAATCTACAAATTTCACTAACGGAACAAAAAAAACCTGGAGCTGGTTTGGGATGACCATATCTCAGGATTAACAGTGAAATAAATTTATCAATACGGCTTGTTCTTTCTGAGGAGATAGGCGAATTAAAAGTCAGTAAGTAAATACCGTTTGAAGTGCTAAATACCGAAGTGAATTTTAAATGTACAAGGAGATTCGCGAAACCAATATCCGGATATAATTTTGACCACATATTATGGATGCTATAATGCATGTGGCGATTACGTATTGAAAGGTTTGAAATGGAACAGTGTGGCTTTAAATTGTCAATAAAGACAACCAAGGAAATCAGCTCTACTCGAGAATGGCTAATCTAGCTTCATATCATTTCAACAGAAAACACAGAGTTCTCCTAATATGTCGATTACTAAAGTGCCCATGCTAAGTTTTATTCATATAATGGTGCAGGCTACAAAACCAACTGTCCATGATTAAGTCACAATCACTTCAGCTACAACCCATTGTTTGAGAGTGTAGGGGACAAAAACTGGTTCCAAAAGTTACGGAACCACGAAAAGCAGAAAGTGGTAAACTAAATAAGCCACAGATACAACATTACTGATGCGCATAAAAACAGAAAATTGAATTTCCCCTCCAGCCAAATAAACAATCACTCGGGTAATTACTCTGAAAAATAATGGTGATACAAATGTATTTTGAGTAGTAATATTTACCTCAAAAACCTTACTACTAATGAGTAGCACCAAAGTGAAGTACAAAATCTCACGCTTCCGAACGGGTAGGTGATCCCATAACAGCCCGTAAGAGGGAGGAATTCAATCTACTAAAGTTAAACCAGCAAATGAATAAATGAGCTGTTTGAAACTAGCGAGAAATAGTTCTTTTCGCACCGAAAAGACAAAGGAGCTCCTGACTTTAAATCAGTAACAGTGAACTAAATGCTATTGGTGAAAAACTGAAATGTGTGATTTGAAAAATACACGTTTAAGAAAATTTCGCGCCACTGAATCATCTTAAGTAATCCGGCTCATGGAAGGGTGTGTCGGTTCCTTGCTGAGTCGTAGAACTGCAGTCACACAAACCAACGTCAAAAATCACTTATTTCAGCACACACCACCTCAAAGGTACAGAATACATAGGTATTTCAATTTCCGGTCTCACGATGACATCGGTTTTAGTAATCTGTTTTTATTTTATTTTCCCATGAAAATTTTATTCCCAAGCAGCGATAAATATCGAGATGTATTGACATGAATACGAATATCTGAAAACGAGCTTGTTCGCCACTCTGTTGTTTTGTTTGAAATGTGCTCTGTGGGATTAATTCAACCGATTCGAAAATCATTTTAAGTTTCCGAAGATGAGTTTTCTGAAGATAGGTAGAAATAACCACCAAATATTGAAACATTCGAAAATTGACTAGTTAGAAATTTGCGAATACCTAATAAACACGAAAATAAAAACATAATATACTATCGATATTAAGTAATGACTAATTCGGAATGCGAGAAGTGTTGTTAATTTGATTGTGGTAGTAGCAAGAGAGCAGACTGTGTTGAAATCCGTCCACAACCGTACTATATCTTCATTGGTTCATATATTATATCATAACATTTGTGTTCAAATCACAGGAAGTGAAATATCATTTAAAAGAATACCATTAGATTTGAAATGGGTACCTGTCAGTTTGTGTCTCATACATTCTCGTGAACTTACATGAGGCGCAAGATTACATCGAGATAAGAAAAACAACATGCTGCTCTCATCGGTTTGATAGTACAGTAGACAATGGAAATAAAATTTCGAGCAACTAGACGATGCAAAAAAGGTTGTTTCAGGCATAACCATTTTTTCTATTCCTTAAAGACAATAATTTTTTTGAATTAATAGCCAAACAGCCGTATAGTCTGATATCTTGGTTGGTGATGAAAAGTTTATGTAATTATCAAGCTCGGCTAGCGGCTGAATACCAAGCTATTCAATCTGAGTTCCTAACACAATCAACTTCCTTTGCGAACTTGTTAAACACCAATAAATCCGGGTGGCCAATAACGGCCTTATTAATGATCTCCCACGGTTTAATTAGTATTTAACGTACCCTCCCAATTTGATGAAGTTATGTAGGTTGTCATAGGGAGATAGTCAAGCGGCATGGAGGTAGTGTGCCCGAATCTTCCTACAACCGACGAACCTCATCACTTATTTCTCTCTTTCCACCCTTGTGTGGATAATTTCCTATTTCCTAAAACATTTTCTAAACTGGCTATTCAATGAAAGAAACCAAATTGCTATTATTAAACGTATATGCTGTCAAATAAGTCTACGAACGCTTCTATTTCTCTACCGGAAATAAGGGCTTCAAAAGAGGAGAGGGAAGGACGTCAATTACTGAATATTTATTGTACAAAGTAATCAAGATACTGTTTATATACATGCGAACAACGCAAGGGCATATACACACAACAATTCACAGCACAAAAGTTTCGATCCATCCGTTTTCAGCTAAACTCTATTGACCTTCACGCGGCTCGAGTTCAGCCATGGATTTGCCCTTATTTTTTGGCATCTTCTGAGTTCCATAGTCAATCTCTTTTTCTTTGTAATAGTGCGGGGCAACTTCCAATAGCCATTTGGGTTCAATTTCCACAACTTGGCGCATGAATTCTTTCGTCGTGAACACCAGTTCGTGATAGATGACCCATTTGGGCAAAGCTTCGACCAAACAACTGTTCGGATGTGGATGAACTGTTTGTTTTTGTTTTACAGTTTTGTATCCGTTCCCGGTGAAACGAGCGGTGTGATAAAAAAATCCAGCAGTGATTGCCTAAAAAGAATGAAAGGAAAATTTAAAAAAAATTATCCGAGTGCCGACGGAGTCCCACGTGGAACAATCACCTCCTGAACCGATAGAACAGCGAAAAGAAAATGTTTAAACTTCAATTCACTTCATCTAACAGATGAGTAATGAACCAGACGCCACTTGTACGGGAAGCACTGAAAGCCAGTAAACAGAGTAAACGTAATACGTTTACCAATATGTGGCTCTAGAGGTAACGACAACTCCTTTTTATCTACATTATGAGCAATCAGTGGAAAGAATACACCAGAAAAGCAACGTTGGGTAACCGCCTGGATAGGGTGGGGTTGCTAGTTCGATTTTGAATAGTGGACTGAGTTTTGTAGATTTGTTTGTCAACTAACTGATTGTCAGTAAACGAGCCATTAAAAAGAAAAAAGTGCATACAAATAAATAGCTGAGAACATAGAATTATTATGAAATTCCAAAGCCAAATTATCTATAAGCTCCGGTCTGATTCTCGTCCCAGTCAATGATCTCATGTCTTTTCCCATGATCCGATTTGTGTGATGGAATATACAGTGAAACTGCAATGAATTCACGCACAATCCTTAGTTCATCCAGGCAACCGTACATTCGGAAGCACTAGCTAGATTCCAGATTCGTTCTCATTAGAGCCCATTGGTAGTGCGTATTCACCGTCCTGTCACCTCGGATAACTATTGAAGAAAACTGGACTCCAAACAAACTAGAAACTGGCACACATCTTCTGGGTCCTAACAATGATCACCAGCTTGATTGGCTGTCGAAGTGTACTGGACACATCGTACTTCTGAATCCGTCGAAAAGAGCGGATGATTGGATGAACTGGGCACCGGTTCCGAATGGATAACGGTTTTCATCGACCGACCAGCTACCCACGGAGTCAGGCTTTGGTTAACCGAAGACCCCGATTGTAAAGCATCCGAGAAAAATCACCTGCTTTGGCCAGGGCAACCTGTCCACGTTCCGCCTATGAACAACCGATGGGTTGACTCATTTGTTATAGAGATTTTTGTGGTTTGATTGGCACATGGTCTGGAATCTGGCAGCATGAAATATGATAATAATAAACCGTTCACAGCTTGCTCAAGTAATTAAACCATTCACATAGGGTTAAACAATATCGTGGGGATTACGTGGATTTGAACGTTTGGCACCTGATAGATCCACAAAATCGAATATTGACAAGATGCTAAACCAAGCTTATTTAAATGAAGATAAACCGAGATTAGCTGCGAACACTTACTTTTCGAATATTGATATGATCGCCCGGATTGTCGCGCAGCTCGATTTCTACTCGATCCAACAATCCGACAAACTGGTCACGTATGTCCCGAGCCCGTTTCATGGTTCGATATTGAATAAAATTCTCGTAGCACCAATGAGTTGAAAAGTCTGGACAAGTTGGCACATGGAGACAACAGGTGATGCAGAAAAGCTCAGGTGAACAAGTAGTTGCGAGAACGACCAGAACAAGGGTGACAGTGGTTCATTCAAGTATGGGGTGGGATGTGGAATGTAGCCACTGATGAAGGCATTAGAATCAGATGAAACATGACTATGGGTGAGCGATAGAAGTATATGAAAGTGGACTACATTTAGAACACCGTTAGAACAATCAGATCGAATTCCCGGATCTAACAACATGTGATGCGTGTGTAACAAGGAGAGAGGGAGAAAACGATGGAGGAAATATGGAAGACCATCGGGATACGAATCAATCGAACTTTAATTGGGAAAATATTTTCAAACTTTAGAATTTGATAACCACAAGAAGCGCTATGACGGATACCGAAGATGTCTAGGGGGCAATAGAACCATAAAGTTACATGCACAGACTGCTGCAAAAATGCAAAAGCAGCCATGGTCTGAGCTTGACGTCTGCTGTGACACAAAATGGGCCGCTTGACGAGACTTTGGCAACCAAATCTCTGAGGCCAACCACGTGAAGACTACCAACACGGCAACTTTTCAGATCATGAGTTGGCAGAACAAAACTTAGTGAGCAGGACTGTTTTGAAGGGTGTAGACATAATTGTGTGTATGTTGAATAAAGATCCTTTTCATCAGGCAACATGATGCAAATATAACCCATTTTGTTGCTTGTAGCGCTTTATTTCATGAACAACCTTAAAAACTGGTGTAATATGTTTCTCAGAAGAACTCATTTAGAATACGAAGGTCGGAAACTAGGAACAGAGGAACAAAACAATGGTCCAACGTCGTTCGGATCAACAGCATGCCTATTCTCCAGGGATCATACGCAGTTCGTTATTCCACGTGCCACGACGACCCAGGCTCCGGGAGCGGTAAGTTTTCGTGATCGCACGATTAGATTAGTTCATTCGACTTTTCACAAAAATTAGGTGAGTGAAAACTGCGGTAAACTTACACCGATTAACTCGGTGAATATATGCGGTTTACTCCCACTTGAACGGTTTATAATAGATACCGAGTGTTGTCACTCATTTATCACACAAAAACTAAGATAATTTGAAAATAAAACGAAAAAAACTGCGATTTTCGTTAGTAAGAACTGTTGTTCATGGCACACGTTAGGAGCGCAATGAAATTTTATCCGTATCCTCAGTACACCTCAAATCATAGAAGTACTGGAAATTAAGATGGAGAGAAAAACAACTACTAATTGGACTGGTTGACGGAAACAGGTAACTGGACACAAAAACAGTACTGTGAGGCTGACATATCAATGTAATACGAACAAATTCGTATCCGGATGAGTCAACAATCCCTCAACTCCGATGAGGTTTATTATGATTCATCGATATTCAGAGTTATCAAAAATGTTCAAAACAATCAACGACGTTTGCCGAAACATATCACATGTAAACCCATAGGTAACATCCATATGAGAGACAGAATACCAGTGTTACACTTTCACAAGGCGGAGCCTGCTCGAGGATAGTTGTTTATTGCGCATTACAGTTAGGATATCGATAATTTGGCATACATATAGCAATATATCTCATTTTAAACACGCCATCACAATTCCTGGCAGCACACAGGGTAATGAATGGAACAGTTCTTAGTTATTATTTATAGTACAACAATTCGCTCTAAGTGGTCTTGTTCGTTTTTGATCAGTGAAAGAAGCCGCATTATTTGGCGTACTACTCACAAACATGAGTAGTGTCTCACACCACTAGATATACAAACAAATGAATCGAAAAGCACTGACCTGCATCACTCCATTTGTTATAAACATTTAGAAGCATGAGATGATCACCGGCCACATGAAAGAAACCTTTTCGTGCAGTATCAGCGTGAATCACTTTGTCTTTCGGTCGGTAGAAAATCGCATTGTTCACAGAGAGCATGGAAGCGATGGTGATCGCATCGCCAGAACATTTGTATCTAAAAGCAAGATGAAACAGATCACAAAAGAAGAGTAAAAAGACATGAATGAAAAACCTAGGTGAGCAAACAGTTAGTATTTAAGCTGCTCAACAAACCTTTTGAGAAATCTAATGTCAACATTCTAAAGGAAACAAAACCAAGTACGGTCCAAGGGAATCTTAAGTAAAGAAACCAACGAAGATGATGTTATTTTATCTCATTTTATGACCCAGTGAACGCTAAAAGACTGAGAGAATTCGGCGGTATATTTTACCCGACTGCGATGTAACTAGGAAGCAGAAGGCATGATAGACAGCAGATTGGTTCACATGAATAATATATATACCCTCACTAAGATCTAAAGAACAGTCACAATTCAAGGAGTCAACCTAATTTTGCACTGTAACACTGAGACTTCAGCAGTTTATGCGTAGAAAACCGTGCTGGAAGACGAACAAATAAAAAAAACAACGAGAATGCGACGAGTCTAAAAACGAGAATAAAAGCTTTACGACATTTCCTTCTTTGGTGTCTTCCATTGGATTGAGTCACAGGTGAATGAGCCATCAATTCATGCTAATAATACTTATCAAAAGCAAAAGCAGAAAAAAGAGTACATACTCCACACACACTGGCTATTAGATGATCTCCTAGTTGAATCAAGCCTTTCCCGAGAACAATTTCAAAAGAAAAGACCATATTGCAACACTACACGATTTCGCTGCATCTCAACATGGTGCATACTGCAGAAAAGACAACATTTATATAAGGATTTAGCATGAAAGTGTCGAACAAACTGGATGTGAATCGATCGAGCATGATTTATTGGTGTCCCAGGGCAGCCGCTTGAGGTGTAGCTTATGAATTCTATTGCAGCATCATGCGATGAAGGTAAGCGATGGCTCAAGCGTTGATCGCGTATGATTCATTGGTATCAGCGTAGGGGGGACACACACAGAGGCATACGCGTACTAGCTAGATAAACAACCGATGTGTCACGGGAATTGAGGCGTGTGTGACCGAATCCCGTCCCACAATCGTCCCCCGCACTTCAGTGTGAGGTAGAGAAATCGGTGTTGCATGGTAGTCATCCAGACATCGCTG
>UZAN01039955.1:68010-82024 GCA_900618425.1 Echinostoma caproni
GTTTTTTTTTGAGCAAACAACTTACGTCATCACCCTTGAACTGGAAACACAACGTGACTCGTAATTTCGGAGCTGACGCAGTCGTTTCTTTTACAATTTCTGGTTTGCTATGTTTATTGACGAACGTTTCAGGGTAAGCGTTTTCTGCTAACATCTCCCGAAGGTTTTGTAGTGCTTGCTCAATTTTATCTTCCGTGCAGATCCGCATCGTTCTGTCGAANGTCGAATAACGTCCGAACAAGACCACGTTTCTACTCCAGAGGCACAAAGCTCTCGAAGTGTCCAGGTCTCCTTTCGGTAAACGGATCGGGCGATCGTTCCATCTTCTCTTCGCCTCATGCTGAAGTCAAGGAAATTCAGTGTGTTGTTGACTTCGGATTCCATTGTGAAGCGGATATTTGGATGTAATCTATGAAGTTCATCCAGAATTACTGTAGCTTCTTCTAGGCTTTCTGTTATTACAAGGGTGTCGTCGACGTATCGTTCGTAAAGGATGGCACGTTCTAGAATGTTATTTGCCTTGTGTTTGAGAGGTGCCATAAACAGGTCGGCCAGGAATGGACCTAGCGGGCTTCTCATAGCAACACCATCAATTTTCCTGTACGCATTTCCTTGAAAAACGAAAGCCACATTGGTTGTGCAGAGTAGTAATACACGCTCAAGGACTGACACTGATAAACCCACTTGGATTTGATCATTCTCTAAATGATCGCAAATGATTTTTATGACTTCACGAACTGGTACATTAGTGAACAGGGATTGGACATCGAACGAAGCCGTGTTTTCCTTCGACGTTTATCCTGTCCAAAACGTCGATCAATTCGAAACTGTCCTTGACGGTATGTTTCACCATTGATCTGTGGACTGGTTCTAACACCTTGACCAACCATTTGGTGATGTGGTGAGTTCGTCATGGACAGGATTGGCCTGAGTGGTACGCCTGGCTTGTGGAGTTTTGTCAGGCCATAAAAATGTGGAATTTGAGTTCCTCTATACTTCAGAGCCCGGGCAGTGTTCTCATCAATGAAATGTTCCTCCAGTAAGAACTGAACTTCAGAGGTGATTTTACGCTTCAGCTGTGTTGGTTCATCACGTCTTTTCCCGTAAAAGCTTGCTAAGGTCACTGAGGATGCACTCCATCTTTCTTTGGTAATCTTCACGGTTCATCAGGACAGCCCCAGATCCTTTGTCAGGATGTAAAATGACCAAATCTGACTTTTCCTTTAATTCCTGTAAAGCGGATGATTGCTCAGGGGTGAGAAGTGATTTTTGTTTCGAAGGTGTTATTCACTATTGATGCTCCAAGTTGACCAGTTTCGCTTTTATCCACGAATCCGCATCTTTTGAAGTTGTGTTAAGTATTTTAAGTTGTTCGAAAAAACATTCAAACTGAGCCCATGATTCAATACTGTTGATTTTCTTAGGTGCAACACAAAAGCGAAGGCCACACGAAAGTGCTTGCAGTTGGAGCTCATTCAGTTCGACCGATGACAGATTTTTAACTAATTTCTCCGGTTGCTTCAGGAATGAATTTTCCGCTAGTCTATACAGTAGAGATTTCTGGAGCTTTGTTATCGTACACAATCTTGTTTTCCGGACAGAATCAGCACAGAAGTTGGCATACTTGATTCAGTAGAAAAGGTTCAAATCATCCAAAATGGTCAGTTGATCAGTAAAAGTGGTTTGTAACGCTAAGAGTCTTTCTTTAGCATTATCGATATGATACGTCATTCGGTGTAAATTTCTACTAGAAGCACACATTATGGGACGTCAAACGTTTGTAAAATGAAATAGGATAACTGTTGCATGCCAGACATTGCTCGAGGAAACCGATACGGACTCGAATCACTGCAATCTTGCACCTCAACTTGACTAGGTCGAGGACAGACCGGATAGTCGTTTTCGGGAGACGAGTTTTGAGGAAACTGCAGCAAACCTTTCCCGAGATCAATTTCAAAAGAAAAGACCATACTGTACGATTTATGTCCAATATGACCTACTAGTTGTCATTCCGATCTAATGAAAGACAAATTCTCTCTTCTCCATCATAAGTACACAAATAAACTTGCAAACTGAAAACGAAACCCTTGAAGACACATGCTTGCTAACACGAAGGTACTGAATATCCTTTGAGCGTTAGCGACGAAGCACTTGGGTTAGAATATAAACAACTAGGACGGTCTCTAATCATCAAAGGGAATAATTAATAACTAAATCTGCAAACCAATCAAGTGCTGACATAAAACACGAAATTCGGTAAGCACACTGAGGATTCCTTTGGTGGACTTGAGACACCAGTGTTTTCGTAACATTCAGCTGCCTGTGAAGGATTAAATGCATCAGGAAGGCAGAAATCTTCCTGAAAATCGGTCCATTTCTACCAGAAGTTGATGTCGATCAATAAGAAAACACGAGTCCAGAGAATGTGCTGGAATGCAGGAGCAGTCACGTGAATTACCAATTTGCTGGATCTTATTAGTCACGTCTGCACAGGAACGTTCCAAAATTGGTTATCGCGCATATGTTTTCAGAACGTGTTGTGTTCGGTTTGAACGTCTGAGACAAGCGTCTCTTGCTCATGAACCCAACAACAACGATAACAACAATAACAACAACATCAAGAGGCGGAGAGAACACGACTCAAAACAAAAGTCAGTGTATTCAAAAATTAAGATTCGACACGCAAGTATATAGGCTAAATCAGGCATACGAGAACGGCACGATGATGCATCAAGTAGATTTCGTCCTTGACATTTCGACTGATCGATCGGTCAATCGCTGGCCGATTCCATCTGCAGTCGTCCAATCTGGACTCAACCTGCATGGTGCGTCGCGGGGGTGTTTGTAGCGTGACGCAGATGCGTGAGCGACCTGACGGGCTGTTTGAACTACGTCCCTACACACCCAAGGTCAAGTTGCGAATATATGAACACGTTTTCCCCTAAAGTGTAACGCGGTTGTACACCATTGAATACGTTTGCACTGATTTTGTTGGCTTCTGATTTGGGGAGGTCGGTGGTTGGAGTTGGACGTGGAAAAGGTGATTTGCTGAGATGTTGAAAAAATTAGGGCGCAGCAGTCCGACCGATGTTGATACAGCGTGCAGAGATATGGCCGTTACGTGTGACAAGCACAGCCTATAAGTTACACGACAGCAGTGGAGAGTATTTGATTCGATCATGTAGTGGATTTCTACCTGTGAGGTCCCGAGTTCGATCCTCAGAGAGATTCGCATTGCTGGTAAGACCAAATCAGGTCGAAACAGCTGTACTTCCTAACTTTTCAACTCACTCTTCATTCGACAGAATCCACTATACGACCTATGCGTGCTTGAGGATTAGTGTTTACGGATCAATGAAGGCCAAGGTTGGGCGGACAGTAATATTAAACTGTGTTCATGCGCTTAATCAAATGTTTGATTTCCTTAAATTGTGATGGCTGGAACCATGTATTGCGTATATCACCACAGAGACTAACTCATCGTGCTTACCGGGACAGGTGCAAGCCGAAAGACGGACAAGAGAAACCAGAAAATGATTTGGTAAATGTCTACTTCATTTTGTTCAATGTAACTGTACAACCAATTTCCAGGAAAGGACCGTATCTGTTCACGCACTGCCTGACAATAAATAAACGGGGAATAGTTGGGCGTGAGGGTTTGAAAACCTGGACCAACGGGTTTGACGGTAATGGCTGGAGTGGACTTTCCCGACCTATGGGTCAAATTAATAAATGACTCAAGACAATCTGTGATATGACTGAGTGTCTTCGACGGCGATGCCTGTTTATCTGTTTACTTTCTACATGTAACTAGTTCACCTCCACTCCGTATCTTTATCCTAATACAATTCTCAGTTTTTGGTGAATTTGTTGCTTGTCTAAATCGTACTGTAATATGGGTAATTGAGAGGGGCAACCAAAATGGGAGCAGGGGAGTGATGGTTATATTGGATTGAAGTGAAAGTTGGCGAAAGAGAAAGCAACAGTAAGCATCAATCATACTCACTTATCTGAAGCCAGTATCATTTTTGAGAGCATTGGGTCACAGGGGAATTCGGCCATTTGGCGACCCATTTTAGTTAATTCTCCGCGATGATTAAGTGCACCTAGGGCGTACAGTTGTTCCAGGGCCATGATCAGTGAGTCGTGAGGCGGCGGATCCATGTAGTCGAAATGCAACAGATCATCGATCCCTAAGGACTTGAGTAGGAGCACAACATTGCCCAGATTGGTACGCTGAATCTCTGGTACCGGTTGTGGTTCTAACTCGGTCCGGTATGCGTGAGCTGTGTACAACCGGAAACATTTGCCTGCTGCGACCCGACCGGCTCTGCAAAGGAACGGCGCAGTGCACGAAGCGAGCGGTGTGAAAGTGAATGCGAAAATAGAATCAGTTTAACTCCACCTAATAGGTCCTTTATTTATTTATTTTTTCAATACTAGAAAGCGTCGAGACTAAACTAAAGCGTTAATGAGCTGATGTTCTTTAGGGGCTAGAAAAGGCGGTCAATAATTCAACTCAAATTCAAATTTTTATTATGGGATATAACTTACAAAGACTGCGCTTTTACAAATCCCATAGGGTGTTTACACTTTGGTTCGGATGACGATTCACAATATCACAGTTAGTCCATGAAAGTAAAGTAGTAAAGTAATGTTTTGACGAGCACAAGAGAATATGTTATTTAGTTGGGTGTTGAAATGTAACGTTTGCCAGGGCATCATCAAGCTGACGCTTGAAAGATACTAACTAAAACTCGTAAAAACGTGGTGATACAGTCGGTCAATGTTCGAAAAACATTTTGGTTCAGTCTGAAGGACAAGCGGTTGATTCTCACCAACATCATAATCGGACTACGGGCGTTCAAAATGAAGTAAAACAAAAAATCTGTACCAGTAACTGATCGACTGGTACCAAAGATAATGAGTTTTAGAAACAAATCACTCAAAAATGCGTAATTTAGATGCCTCTGAGATCGGTAATATAAGAGATAACACGATTTAAAAATCAACCCTAATCTACTTGTCACGTCATTTAAAACCAAATCAATTTGTACATAGGGGTGATGAACCAGGTCGGTGGGTCGATGAACTTTATCTAGCGATATTGACTGAGTCAAGTCTATAACACTATCAGGTTTATGTTCAGGGGTACNNGAGAGGGAGTTCAGCAACGTTATCCATGGAGCATCTCGTTCACTCGATATTTAAATCACAGGAATTTTACAAAACTCAACTGCCAAGTTTGGTTTATCGCGTTCGTTAAGCGGCTTCAGGAGTGCATGCACTGGTGCAGACAACCCGACTACACTTGGCCCAAGATGCTCGAGGAAGACTAATGGACTCGGGCAAATTCCTGACCGACAAATGCTCTCTGATACCCTCCACAATTTCACATAAGAGACAGTCAAAACTGCATCCATCTTCAAACTTCTTGATGAGAAAGGCTCCCTCCAACTAACTAATGAGAACGGTAACAAAGTGACAGAAAAATATTTGACTGTACAAGGAGTGCACGCATTGATAGTGAAAACAGCACGTGGCAAACAATAGCCGACCGCATTAGCTCAAACGAGTCACACAATCAACAGTATCGTCAGGTAAGGACAGAGCTGCCATCCATGTCTAACATACATACAACCAATCGGGTTCCATCGTTGTAGCTAGCCGGCAAAATAGCTGCTCTAACTGTTAGACTACCCGGTTACTAAATTTCAGGAGCAAATAAAACTACCTCTGATCGAAAGCGCCACTATGTCAAAGTAGGAGGGCCGAAATGGATCAAAAAAGGAGGAAACATGTACCACTTTAGCAAAAATGAAACGGAGGCGATTATCATACCGGCCAGCACGTTGGTCTGCAGCAGCTTGCGATATTGGGACCACGATGAGGGACTCGATACCCGATCTAGCGCTATAAAACTTTTGTTTGCAAAATCCGGTATCAATGACATAAATAATTCCGTCGATCGTGAGTGAGGTCTCGGCGATGTTTGTGGCAAGAACAACTTTCCGGGCTCCGGGTGGGGTCGGGGAAAAAATGCGTGCCTATCGAAGAGGAAGAGATAAAATAGGTAGAACAAGCATGGGATTCAATACTCTATGATATAAAAAGGAACTGCCGAAATTCCAGCAATAAGTAAATAGTAACGGAGACACAGATGCAAACCGCAGTTACATGAAAGAAAGTCTAACATGCTCTCTTCGTACGTGCCAGAACACAAGCACGACTTAAAGATTTATTATGGGAATAACTTACAAGCTCATGCTTTTCTGGTCCCATAGGTTCGTGCGGTGGATTAGGAAACAGTGATACATACAAATCTTTTTGTAAAATGCCACGTGATACGTGCGTTTTCCACTGCTTTACGCAGCTTCACTTATGTTGGAACGTAAGATGTGCTAGTGTTTCATCGAGCCTAAGTTTGAAAGACTCAATGCTTGGAGCACAGACGACGTAGGATGGTAGAGAGTTCCAGATCGAACACATAAAAAGCGGAGGTTTAGAGGACTAGAGCACAATCGCAAAGTTTAAGGATTATGGAATGTGTAACTGACCATTTTTCTACAACTCAGGCTGATCTGAGCTAGCGCACCCCGAGAAGGCGTATGAGTCAGGTGTACGAAGCACTACGCTTACAGCTGGATAGATATCATCCTTCAATTCATCAGGCAAGGACGATGCGCGCTGTTGGCAAGGTAGAAAAATATAACCAATTTGGTGTGTTGTCTATTGTGATTGATAAATCGCGAGTATAATGTCTTTGGTCTAAAATCAGCGTTTTGAAAACTACCGCCGAATGGGTTGCAGATGACTTAGCATTTTAACAATGTTTCCGTTTCAGTTTAAACAACCATAAGCCACACTTTTGTGCGGTGGTTTTGGTTGCTGCCTTTCAGTTGTCTATTTGGATGAAGGAATTGAGCGAAGATGAGAATTTTTAAAGCAATAACAAAGAAAAAATAGAGAATTCATGTATATGAAAATGGAGAGGACATTGTGTGGGTGCACGAGCGCTACTCAGTCATATCATTTAGCGTTTCTAACCATCGTTCTTTTGATTATATACCTTGCTGTGAAGAACAACAGATGGCGTCAACCCATAGTCACAAGGACCTTCAGTTGACGCATGGGAACCGGTAACCTAAACCCCGGGACTTGGAGGAGTGAACTACATAAGGCCCCGCTAGGTTTGGCGTGGTATTGGACCGGACGACAGCGAAGCGGCCCATTAACAAGTTTGGGGTGGGGTCGGGTTCGCACCTCGAACCCTAGGACCTGAAGAACGTCGGTGACTTAAACCACGTGACCAGGCTGATCCCGAAATTCCCATTCGGGAAGCCTAATGCGGTCTATATGAGTAAGTATCCCGGTCAGGGTTTTCATACCTGCAAGCCAGATATCTGTTTAGCCACCCTTGACTTTTTCCACCTACCACCTGCATCGATAAACATCGCATACCGTGGCAGTTTGTTTGGTGTCATGCGTAACACGACCTAGCCAATGCAATCTATTGAGGTCGACCATGGATGTCTGAAGCTTCGCACCAAACCTCAACAACGCGTGCAAAAATAAATTATCCGAGACAGTACTTGACACATCCGGTTCAAAAACAGTTTGTGAGAGAAACATAATGCATAAGTAAATCGTATCCACCGAGCGAGCACAGCCCCCATTCACATGATCACACAAAGGTTGATAAAACAAATCAGCAAAACTTGCCTGCATATCTGATGGTAAAGTTGAATAAATTGGTAAAATCAATAATTCACGAATCTTGCTACCCAGCCGGCGGGTTCGTTCGATCAACAACTCATTGGCTGTCTCAATTTCCTCTTGACCAGTAAGGAAGACCAGAATATCACCCGGTGGTTGTGTAACGTGGATCTGGAGCACGGAGACAACGGCTGCTTCGACGTAGTCAGCCTCAGGCGCCTAGTTTAGATTTAAAAAAATCAAGTAGGACTGAATATAGTGATCAAAACAAAACATAAGTAGGTGAACGAAGTACGACAACGTCTAAGTGCAAAACAACCAGAAAGAAGTGAATTAGGACTAGCTAAGCAAACCTCTCTGAGGTGGACCTACTCATGGAAACGAGCGAGTGGACGGTGGTGATTTGAACATAAATGGTTGTGGTGATAGTAGCCAAACAGAATAAATTTCAATCGCTTGGATGTACCCGCTTTCATAATCCGGAGTTCAAACCCCACCAGCATCACCAGAGTTCAGTGACAGACGGTTTGTCCATACCCGTTTTCTAATGTAGTTGTCCATTCCAAGATCCACGGCTTGGATTGCAGGTCCCCATTAATAAACATTGGAGCTCTGTGACTTCAGGGCTCTTGCCAATAAGTGTACTAAAAATATCGAGGCAGTGAAGCCTTAAATCGTCTAGCCGCTATCAACAGCAAAGGTTTACAGCGAACTAAGTAGGCCATTCGTCAAGGGTACCCTCTTTCGCCGTTTCTGTTCAATTTTGTCATAGACGAAATACTGGAGAACACACTAAGGGGATTCCAAAACGTAGGTATTGAATGGACAGCTGGAGAAAAGCTGTGCCATTTGGAGTACGCCGACGACATCGTTTGCTTACTCGAATGTATGGAGGACGCGCAAAGCGAACCTGATAGACTAACAAGTGCAGTAGCCATATTCGGTATGTGCTTTGCACCTTCGAAGTGCAGTGATGCGGTAGGACTGGGTTTCGTCTACTCCCGCTCTGAAACTAAATGGCCCGGATTTAGTTATGGTGGATCACTTTTCCTACTTAGGTAGTAGACTTCGCTGGCTAGGGCACATATTGCGTATGCCCAGTTTTCGTCTGATTCACCGCGCTTTATTCGCTGTAGCTAATCTGGGCTGGAGGAAACCGCGTGGAGGTCAACAGGTGGCGTGGAGACGAGGCACGAAGAAATGCACAGAGCCATTAGGTAGAGTAGGTGTCGCGCACCTTCCAGGGTGGGGTCCGAAAGACTCCACAACAGGTTGGTTGGAGACATTGAATGATATGGCAGCGAACCGACAGCAGTCGCGTTCTTGTTGTCGTTTCTTATCAGGTCAGAATGTTTGAAACGTCATGTATGCAGAGTTCGATTGTGCACTCTGTGTTGACCATATTGGTTCAGTTTCTTCTCCCTCCCTCAAAATAGGTCCAATTCTTGTCTACCTTAAATTTTACCACTAACGATGTATGTATTGCGAGTTTGGCGGCGATCAGTGAAGTTCACTTCACTGCATTTCGCTGTACGATGACGATGAACAGCAACCAAGAAGGCGGCAGATAAACGACCTATCAAATTACGATCAAAATGTCGCATGTCCGCAGCAGAAGCGTTTAGGTTACACTGGAAGCGTGCCTCTAATTGCCTCAGTATGGTCGGGAGTGACGGTCTCGGGCTCCGAAATGGCCATTCGTCCCGAATTCCTCTAGAAATGCTCCTAAACGACCAAGCGCCTCAAACAGCTTCTGCTGAGGAAGTTCTACCAACTGCCTTCTCGTGGCAGTGTTAACATTAAAGTGGGAGGGGAAAGGCGAATGCCCGGCGCTTTCTGCCGGGCTGACCAACCATTGGTCGTCAGTCTAGGGGAGTTGGCTAAACCCTGATTCCAAACTTGGCGTAAGAAGCTCTTAGTGGCACTAATCTACAGCGCAACCAAATCGCAGTCCAAGGATAGTTAACCTTTGGAGTTGACCATCGTGACGTTCACCTGCAGGAGCGCAGCTCAAGGGAAATCTGGGTACCCTGGATAGTTGGCCACACTCGAAAGGTGTATGAACTCGTGAGCCAGGCACTGGTTGCGAGAGGATCCTGAACTCCCAACTTCACCCCACTGCCTTGTGGGTCAGGTTCTTTAACCAAAGGATCCGGAAGGGTCCCCCAAGAAAACCCTCTATTTCGGCATGGACAACCAGGTAGTACCATGCCCACAATTTAACCATGGACTAACGGGCTTATGCATTCAAACACGTTTGAAACTCTCATACAAAACTCGAAATCTGCAACACTTCCATCCGTTCCCCACATAACACCCCCATTTTCCCCACTGTATGTCCTACTCGAATGGTTCACTGATGTAGGTTCATGTTGTAGCTCTCCGCTATCCTCCTTAACATCTGTTTTAGCAATGCCTTGTCAGTCAGAGTCGACCGTTCCATTACTCTGACCTCCCTTTGTGTTCAGACTGGTTTTGTTCAACGTAAGAACTCTAATGCATATAGGACAACAAGCTGGTTTGGCTCGTACGTTCGAAAGTCTAGAGATTGATGTGTGTTGGCTCTCGGAAACAGGCATTCAGGATCCGAGTTTAGTGATCCGATTAACGTCTTCTTCTAATCCAAAAGAAGCGTTGCAACTTCAAGTTTCCGGGGGCCTAACGCATCAATGCATTGTCAAACAGGCGTTGGTATTGTCTTAAGCGCTAGGGTCGAGGTTGGTCTATTTGACTGGATCCCGATAGATGGCCGACTATGCGCGGTGCGACTCAGAGGATCAAGTAAAGTCAAAAATCAGAAGTCAAACGAATGGTGCTTATTCGTGGCTTATGCGTACGATACTAATGACCGCAATTCGGATACAGCCAAAGAGGCCTTCTGTTACAACCTACGTGAGCTTCTTTTCAAAGCACCAAGGCTGATATCGTGATGCTGGCCGGAGACCGAAACGCACGCGTTGGCCGTTTGTCGCCCGATGAGACCTATCTTGGTGGTCATCATGGATTTGATAGCTGTCGTCCAGAGAATGGAGACAGACTTCTTAGCATACGATCAGAACGCAGTCTGTTCCTTGTCAGCCCGAACACCCAAAACGTCGCCTCGCCGCCTGGTGTAACCACTCTTCGGCACAGATGTAGACTCAGATTAATTATATAGGAATTAGATATAGATGAAGAGGGTATGCGAAAGACTGTCGTTCGTATTGGTTTGCGGGCTTGGACTCTGACCGCACATTGATTTCTGCCAAGTTGCCTATGCGATTTGGTGGCCGTAAAAAGATAAGAGGCAAACAGCTTGCCACAGCCAAGGTTTCCGACCCGGATGTGCTGGCCGACTACTAAAACAAGTTGGTCGCAAGACTAACTACTACCTCACCAAGGAGTGTAGACCAACACTGAGCAACCATTCAAAACGCAATGCTAGTTTACACAGTTGTGGCCTGACCCGTCGGGCTTTAANNTCACAAAGAGTTTGAGAGACGACCGAGAAGCCGGATGGACGTTGAGTGCAAACGTGGTGGATTCAGCAGCTGGGTGTGGAAACATCCGGAAATGTTCCAACTCATCCATGCACCGGGCTCCGAACGACAGTGAGCTAATGAAACAATTTGCGAAGAAGACGGCACGCTAATCCACAGTCTTCACCGACGCTTAGAACGCTGCACATCGTAGTTCAATCAGCCCTCCCTCCGCGCTGGTTGCCTCAAGTGGTTCTCTTGATCATTATCCAAGGGATCACCCACAGGAGCGGAGGTCCGGAAGGAAGTCCTGAAACGCCACAAGGCAGCTGGATTAGACGACCTGCCACCTGCTCTCTTTAAAGATGGTGGAGAAGCTCTCGTGAGAGAGTTTGTGAGACTATTCTCAAATATCTGGGAAACCGAAAGTACATCCCACACATGGGGAGAATCGATTGTTACACCCATCTACAAAAACTGTCGAAACGATTGTTACAATCACAGAGGTATGTTTGATTCCAATAGCGCTGAGACTGTTAGTGTACGTTTTCATACGTAGACTAACCCCATTTCGCGAAGGTAAATCCGTAAATCCGCCGTGGCTGCATAGATCAAGTCTTCACCCTTCGTCAGCTACTAGAACACCGCCACACATACAGACGACAAACTATTGTTGTGTTTTCGATACCAGAGCTCATGAGGAGTATTTCAATATTACCATCTCCACCATCACCCGATTTAAACACCTTACCGTGTTGATCGGGGACGAATATAGTTTGTAAATGAACAAAGTGCCCCTGTAATTAGGTGGTTTACTTCTTTTTTGATAGAAATGCTACAGAAAACTGTTTAATGAATATTACTGTAAAACAAAGTAAATTTGAGAAAATATTTCGCACGTGAAAAGTACCTAGACGAGCAACTCACTTTGGTGTAGTATATGTCGACTGGATATCGTCGACCGGGAATGCGGAAAACCGGCGCGTCGTCAAAGAAGGCAGCAAACTTCTCGGCATCCAAAGTTGCCGAACTAATCAAAACCTTCAAATCGGGTCGAAAGCGAGCCACGTCCTATAACGACAAGGTAAAAAAGATCACCAGGTTTTCGGGTTCCAATAACCGGACACGGTCGTGAAACATGCGCACAAAGAATGAGAAAAGGACATTCGCAATTAGAACTACTAAACCCCAGTATTCGTTTTTCGGAACCATTTAGTACCATCAACACAAAAACAAAATAAATAGTCCAGGAGGGGCTGAAGAGAAGTTACAAGCATAACGCATGCATTACAAGACTAACTCGAGTAGACCTGATTCAGAATTTTAATAATAATATAGTTTTACTTGTCGGTATGCCATTCGTACGCTTTGTAAACAATCAGAGCTACAACACAACAAAATGAATGGCATTAAACCAAGAAGTGCACAGGCAAGAATAGCTTGGAAAAAACGTAGAACCACAACCGTAACGGTTACCTTCACTAGTCCGAATAGGACGTCCGTGTGAAGGGTGCGCTCATGTGCTTCGTCAATCATCATCACCGAGTAGGCACCCAAATCCGGTTCGGTGAGAAATTCACGTAACAACATACCGTCCGTCATGTACTTGATCAGAGTGCGATCGCTGGTGCAGTCCTCAAAACGGATGGAATAGCCAACTTCTCCACCCAGTTTGACAGACATTTCCTGGGCCACACGAGCAGCTACAGACATGGCAGCGACCCGACGGGGCTGCGTGCATCCAATCTTTTTCCCATCGGCACAATAACCCTGGATTTGGAGAGAGAGAGAGGAGAGGATTCAATACTCAAGTAAGGATTCATCGTTGTGATTAGTCTCATCATCATAATCATTGTACAGCGCAATACAGTGAAGCGAACTTCACTGATCGCTGCCAAACTCATGATGCATACAAGATAGGATTTAGTTTACTTCACTCAATGGTGTACAATCTTCTTCTATTAACATTGAAGCCGGTGTTTTTCGGAGTGCCACTTTGTCCCCTTTCTTGTTTTCTATGTATATACAAAATCTGCCCATTCCCACCAACTTTATTGCCTGTAAGTATGCTGATGATATTGTGATTGGTTGCCCAGTCCCTGTTTCAGACAGTTTTCGACCTCTCAAAGACAATCTTAATGAACTTTACGATTGGTCTGTGACCCGATCCCTTGTACTTAACATCAGTAAGTGCATTGAAGTTCCATTTGGTCTTAAAACCGGTCTCCGTTATCTTTCATTAGTTGATAATCTCCCTGATCTTAGAATTAACAAAGTATTCCTAAGTCTGTATATGTTAAATACGTTGGTGGAAGCAATGTTTTCCCGTCACAAATTTGAATAGAGAAGTCAGAAACATGGGTTTGCACAATGTATCCATGGTCATTTCGCTGCATCTGTACACGTGACTGCAGTATGCACGTGTACAGATGCAGCGAAATGACCATGGATANCTTCTCTATTCAAATACGTTGGTGTCACCCTTACCCATAACCTGTCCTGGTCTGCTTATGTCATTACCATTTCCACAAAAGTTCGAAAACTGTCTTGCTATGCTTACAGGTTCAGGAAACTGGCCGTACCACATAATCTGCAGCTGCTACTTCCATTTCACTAGCTATCGTTGCCCACCAGTTCTCTTGGTCTTTCTTGAGTTGACGTTGTAGACGCCACCTAACCCTGCCTTAATCCCGGGTGGTTGGGATGTGCCGATTTTCTTCCATCAGTGCTACTGACTCATCAGATATCCAATGCCTCGGGCGGGCTAATGCTTCAGATCCACAAGCAACACTCGCTGCGGAGTGTATTGCTCGGCTAGTCTGATCCCATTGTTCATTTAC